>JAULKR010055551.1:0-122332 GCA_032356305.1 Prasiola linearis | reverse complement strand
AGGCGTGCAGTAATTCACGTCAAAAGTGGTGATGCGGAACGTGTAGTGGCAAGTGTCGCGATTGCCGCAGCGATCTTCAGCAGCATACAAAATACAGCCCGTGCCAGCAGGATAAAGACCGCTAGCGGTGGCGTCGATCACCTCAAAATCAATGCACGGAAACTCGATGATGTAAGGTCGCTGTGAAGCATCTACATCTACGTGTTGGCCATCGGATTTGCGAATCATCGCATAAACATCATCTGCGTTATTTGCCGGAGCGCCAACGGTCCAGTTGCGGTAATCAGTAGCATTATCATCTACCGTCCACACCCAAGACCCTGGACCGCTTGGCGCTACTAAACCGATAAGCGCCTCAGCGTAAGGCAATTCACGTTGAATAAACTGATTTTCTTCAGCATCATCAATCTGCACAAGCCGCCCGCCAAGACTAGAAGCAAAGTTTTTCGCAGACTCCCATGAGAGCATGTTGCCAGGCTCACTCACATAATAGCGGTGGCCACGGAAGTAGCCGAGATAGTCAAGATTAGCAAGCGGGCCTCCTTGCGGACACTGATCGCAGGAGGTCTCGGCGTAAGGGAAGTTTACATCAGCCCGCGTAAGGTCGCTACTGGCATCGACTGAAATTTCGTTGTTAGAACACGCGATGTTGAGCGCCTTCACTACCTCCACCATAAAGGTGCAGGTGGTGGTATTGCCACCCTCATCGGTAGCGGTTACAATTACCGTAGTAACCCCAAGTCCAAAGTCTGCGCCGCTGGGCACATTGCTGGTCACGGCGAACGTACAATTATCGGTAAAGACCGGCATATCGTAGTTCACTTGCACCCTATTATCCGGGCGCGCTACCAGCGGACCTATATCGGCGGTGCAACTCACCAATACGGGCGACTCACTATCTAACAGCCGAAGTACGACGCGCTCAGAGGTAACATTGTTACAAGCATCTGTAGCTGTAAACTCCTGCGTGACCACGCGCACAACGCCGTTTTCGCCTGCAAAGCCAAGACCGAGACTGTTATCGAAATCGTCTGTTTCGGTAGCAACTAAGCTTACTGCCTGATCGCAATCCTCAGCAAGAACAAGCGAGGTAAGTGGCAAACCTTGCGCACAATCAACGTCGCCCGCAATTGGCAAATTAGTAAGAACAGGCGCCAAAGTGTCTAGCACTGAAATCGTTAAAGTTCGCGCTGCTAAGATGTTACCGCAGCCATCATCTACGGCCGCAAATACACGCGTAAAGGTACCAACCGTAGGACATGATCCGCCAGTCGTAAACTGATCTGTGAAAGGATTGGCAAGCGTTGCCGCACAATTATCAGTGACTACCGGGCTTGGCAAGGCATCTGCGAGCTGTCCCAAACTAACAAGACCAGGCATACCTGTTAGAGACAAACACTCAAGTGTTGTATCACTCGGAAAGCTCGCGTACATGGGTGCCTCGGTGTCTACAACTGTGATCGTTTGCACAAAACCCGTCGTGTTGCCGCATCCATCGTCGGCCGTAAAAGTGCGCGTAATCACTTGGCCATTCGGACAGTTTGGGTCCGTTATTGAGCTTTCGCTAAAACTCACCGCCACCGTCTGACTCGAAGCATAAACTTGACCCGCATTCAGCGTGCCTGGGCTGGCCGGACTCGGCCCTGCAAACGTGAAGCTCATTGGAGTGGCTCCAGCACCTCGGCGTTGCAAACTTGACCCGACGGGCGTAACGCCATCTTCGGCTACGATGACATCTGTCGAGTTAAGGCCAGCTGCCGGACCTGCCGTTGCCGTGATGCCCCCCTCATAACTGAGAAATTCTACCACGGTACCAGAGGCATTAACGAGCGCAATGCCATCATTCGGACCATTTTGGAGCCCATTAGTTGGCAGTGGGAAACTTATTGCTCCGCCACCATTACTTTGGTTGGGCAGAAGTCCCGATAACGCAATTGTATTGTAAGGAGCGGCACCATCGTAAAGCACGAGAGAGTAGCCAGCCAGATCGACGCCTGCTGTACCTGCAATCTCAATAAACTCACCCGTATCGCCGCCGACGTTATCGTAATGAAACTCATTGATCCAGACTGACATCGCGGCTGGCAGGCTGTTGCCACAGTTATCATCAAACACTGGAGTGCCCGTAACCGAGACATCAAACGGCTCATCACAGTCAAACATGAATGAGGTCATGAGCCCAGCGCGTACTACCGGTGCCTCATTGTCATTCAGGGTAAGGACTACATCGTACTCGGCGGTATTACCGCAGTCGTCCGTTGCCACGAAAGTTATGCTTAGGTCTGCACTACACGGTGCCATACCTTGGAAGTTACCGAGGCCTACATTTTGGGCCTGCACACTGGCAGTAGAGCAGCCGTCGGTAGCTGTTGGGAAATCAAACAGCCCTTGGAAGTTGGTTTGCCCGAACGCTAAGGCAAAATTTACACTGAGCAAAAGCGATTGCTGATCAATAGTGCTTGCACAACTACCAAGCCCAGCGGTGGCTAGCTGAGTTAATGTAAGACTTGTATTGAGCGCCCCGGTAACTTCAACGAAATTTGGCGCCACGTTATCAATGACGTTGATGGTCTGGGAAGCAGTGCCAATGTTTCCGCAGGCATCAGTTGCCATAAAAGTCCGTGTAATAACCGAGCTACCTATGCAATTACCAGCTACGGTCATATCGCTAAACGTGGTAGGCACGGCACCACCGGTGGGTACTTGTGGTGCACCAAGCATCTGGTTGGCATTCACCTGACCTGGACTTGCCGGAGAAGGTCCGCTAAATACAAAGCTGTTGCCCATCGTGCCAGTACCTACACGCTGAAGGCTGGAGCCAACGGCGTAGTTAGACTGTGAATTTTCGGCGACACCAATGTCTGTACTCATGATGCCAGCCGCACAACCTGCACCGCCCATAAAGCTGCCTTCGTAGCTTAGGAATTCGAGCAACGTACTGCCGTTGCAAAGTGCAAGGCCATCCGGATCTCCGTTCTGAATACCAGACACGGTAAAGCTCAAGGTTCCGAAGCCCTGACCTTGATCTGCTATCACACCACTTAAATTGACGGTGCGGTAGATAGTGCCATCATCGCCTCGCAGTAGCTCAAGCCTATAGCCCGACAAATCGGTGCCAGCTAAACCAGCGATTTCGATAAATTCACCTACATCGGTGCCGGGATTGTCGTAATGAATTTCGTTGATAAACACGTCGCCCGCAGCAAGTAGGGTCTGAGTGCCACTTGCGCAGTTGTCCGTGCCCATTGCCAAGCCAGTTAGCGTCAGATCAGTAGGATCTTGCAGACAGGTGATCGTGGTTTCTGCTGGTGCGATGACCACAGGATCAGTATCATCGACCAATTGGATGTTGATAATGAAGGGCTGACTAGCCGCAGTACCACAGTCGCTATTAAAGTCGAACGAAACAGTGATGTTGGTGCCACAACCAAAAAAGCTCGGCACCGCCGTTGCCGTGGTGAGTGTGAAACTTGCGCCGCTTCCAATGCAACCACCTATTTGGCTCAGTGTAGGCAAGCTGACTTGCTGCCCTGCAACCGTGGCAGATCCTCCCACTGGAATGATACTTCCGCTCTGTAAGTCTACTAGCGGATCAAGACATGAGCCACCCGCACTAGTATTTAAGCTTACAGGAAGCGAGACGGGTAGTGTTGCTGCCCCGGTATTGGAAATTGTGAGTGAGGACAAAAATGGCGTCGACTCATTACCGCAGGGATCAGAAGCAACAACTGAAAAATTGATGAGCGCTTCACAAGTATTGCTGCTAGCATCAAGATTACCAGTCACTGCATAGGTGACAAAACCACAGTTGTCATCACCAGTAAGATTGGCTAGTGTCACTGGGGACACGCCAACATTATTTAGTGCATCATCTACGCTAGCGACGATGGCTTGCACGTCGATATCGTTAGCGCATGCTCCCGTCGAAAAGGCAGCAAACTGCGTTTGTGTGGCTTGCTGATCAAATGATCCTGGATCATCTAGGAACGTGGGATCGGTATCGTCTGTGAGCGTAGCATTAAGGGTAAACGGTTGCGCGGATGCATTGCCACAATCACTAAAGAAATCGAAATTCAGTACGATATCAGTGTTACAAGCCGAAGCTCCCGGCGATGCATTTGCTCTCGTTAGTATGAAGTTGGGAGCATTACCAACGCAGCCAGTGATTTCGCTTGCTTCAGGCAGAGTCACTGCTAAATCAGCCACCAGTACAAAGCCTCCAGCAGGTGTTTGTCTGCCAAATCGCAAACCAAGTAACGGATTCTGGCAGTTTGCGCCTGCACTCGTCAGCAGCGTCACTGGCGGGGGCATAGGAAGAGTTGCTAAGCCAGAATTGGTAATACGGATTGCAGCCGTGTAAGGGCTAGTCTGATTTGCGCAAGCATCCGAGGCTATCACGCTAAGATTAATGACCGCTTCGCAAGTATTAGAAGAGGCATCAAAATCTGCGGTGACAGCATAAGTTATGGTACCACAATTATCGTCTGCAAATAAGTTTGTAATACTTGCAGGCGAGGAAGTGCCGGTATTGAAAGCCGCTTCAATATTAGCCGTTAAGGCAGCTAGATCAATATCGTTTGCACAAGCACCAGTAGAAAAAGCGGTGAATTCACTCTGCGTCGCTTGCTGATCAAATACGCCTGGACTCGCTTGAAACTCGGGCGCTTCGTTATCAATGATTAGCACTCTATCAATACGTGGGTCACTCTCTAATCCTTCCGTATCAACAATTCGATATGTGATGTCTACCGTAGTTGTACACGCTGTTACTGTGGTGGCAACATTTGTAATCTTAACAATCAAACTTGCATCCGGATCATTATCATCAGCAACCTCAGCAGAAGTTGGTCCGGGTACACCGATATTTCCAAAAAATAGCACTTGGTCAACACCGAACTGCGTGCCGCTTGCTAATGGATTACCGTTTGGATCTAGAATCTCAGCTACATCAGGGCAGTCTACGCCCCCACTAGTTGGCAGTTCAATACCGAAACGGGCAATACCAGCTGTTGGTGGCTGGTTGGGCAGCGGAGTGCCTGTCACCAAGAAGTTATCAAATGCGATCTCTTCAGAGTCCGAATCCATATAAACAAGCACACGAGCCGCTACCGATGTTGCCGCTACATTGAGTGGCAAGGTGCCACAAAGCGTTACAGCCTGCGGGGTGATTTGAGGTCCGTCGCTACCCTCTCCATCTAAATCAATGTCGTGATGCAGTGGCGCATTAAAAGCCGAACCATTATCGATGTAGGAGAGCTGTAGTAAGGTTGTGAAAGTAGATTCATTATTATACTGGTATTCTACTTTTACAAAGTCGGGCGCATCGTACCCAGTTATTAAAGATGGCGCCGAGCGAGAAAAAGTGATGATATCTGTCGCTAAATTGCCAGCTGCTAGGTCCAAACAGATGGTAATATTTTCAAATCCTGTTACAGGGACATTATTAAACAACACATTCTGCTCATCAAGGCCATTCCCTTGTGGATCATCTACATCTTCTGCGGCCCAAAACATATTGGTACCATTCTCGAAACTGTAAGCTCCATCAGTAGTACTAATATCAGAACCATCCGTCAGATGGAAATAATCGTTATTAGTATCTCGAAAGTCAATGGAAAATGAATATCCTATTGCCGTTGGGCTCGAATCAAAGTCTTCAAATCCCAAGGTCTGCTGAGCTTTAACAGAGTCTGAGAGGCAAGAGAAAAGGACAAGGAGTAGAATAATTCTAATAGAATTAGCCTTGAAATACGCGCGCATCTCTTGTGTAGTGTGTTGCTTCATAGTCTCATACGAGGTTCGTCACGTAAAGTAAAAGGCTTACGCCCCCCAGCATAAAACTGTGTCAAACTAGCGCTGAAATACCCTGTTCATGTGATGACATTTAACTCGATACAGTCCATTTCCTCGCTATAAGACTCGCAATCATATTGTTATGTATATTTAATGTTGTATATGTGGTCGACCTAAAGTATAAATCTACCGGCTCTTTCGCGTTGCAAACCGTGCACCTAACAGTCCAAACAAAAAGGGCTAGCATCCATCTAGATACTAGCCCTCTTCAGAAATTTTGAAATGCTGCCCTATTTACGAGCGCAAAATCGCCTAGTCTCGATAGTTATTAGCGCCTTGCACCAACAAGCTTATCTCATTGTTTAGCACCTCAAGAAAGCCGCGCTGAATCGTAAAAGTGATGATCTGTCCATCTGCCCTGCGGATCGTTACCGCGCCTTCGGCAAGTGCACTCACAATAGGAGCGTGATTGCGCAGAACTTGAAACTTACCCTCCACACCAGGTACACTTACACTCGTTATCGAGCCCGTATACAGTTGCTTCTCAGGAGTTAGTACGCTAATATTCATCATGAATGGATTCTGGAGTCTAGTATCTGGAGTCTGTGTGCCAGGGTCCTCCCCTTGGGATAGAACTTTCCAATAAGACATCGCTAACAGGCCGCCCCACTAACTCCCCAAGGGGAGAACCGGGCCTGTTAGCAATGTCTCTTCGAATTCTTAAGCCTCTGCTAATAGTTTGTCGCCAGCAGCAATTACTTCTTCGATGTTACCTTTCAGGTTGAAGGCGGCCTCAGGGAGGTGATCCAGTTCGCCATCAAGAATCATGTTGAAGCCTTTAATGGTATCGTTGATATCTACCAACACACCTTTCAGACCAGTAAACTGCTCTGCAACGTGGAATGGCTGACTTAAGAAACGCTGTACACGACGTGCGCGACCTACAGCCAACTTATCCTCATCCGAAAGCTCCTCCATTCCGAGAATGGCGATGATATCCTGAAGCTCGTTGTAGCGCTGCAAAATCTGCTGCACCTTCTGCGCACAGTTATAATGCTCCTCACCCAAGATCTTTGGATCAAGAATACGGCTAGTCGAGTCAAGTGGATCAACTGCTGGGTAAATACCGAGCGAGGCAATCTTACGTGACAGTACAGTAGTTGCATCCAAGTGAGCAAACGTGGTGGCCGGAGCCGGATCCGTTAAGTCATCCGCAGGTACATATACGGCCTGTACAGAAGTGATCGATCCACGCTTAGTTGAGGTAATGCGTTCTTGCATTACACCCATTTCAGTAGCCAGTGTTGGCTGGTAACCTACCGCCGATGGCATCCGACCCAGCAGTGCTGATACCTCCGAACCCGCCTGGGTGAATCGGAAAATGTTGTCGATAAAGAAAAGGATATCCTTCCCACCGTTCGGATCACTCATGTCACCATCGCGGTAATACTCCGCAATCGTAAGTCCTGACAACGCAACACGCGCACGTGCGCCAGGAGGCTCATTCATCTGACCGAATACGAAGGTTGCCTTCGACTTCTCAAGGTCACTGGTCTTCACCTTCGAGAGGTCCCAACCGCCTTCCTCCATGGAGTGAAGAAAATCCTTGCCGTAGTTGATGATATCTGACTCAAGCATCTCGCGCAGCAAGTCATTACCCTCACGAGTACGCTCACCTACTCCGGCAAATACGGAGATTCCGTCGTAGCCTTTAGCGATGTTGTTAATCAACTCTTGAATCAAAACAGTCTTGCCTACACCGGCACCACCGAAAAGACCAATCTTTCCACCTTTTAAGTAGGGCTCGATAAGGTCAATAACCTTGATACCTGTATACAGTACCTCAGTTGCCACTGAAAGATCTTCGTAAACGGGTGGCTTACGGTGAATAGGATAAGCTGTATCGCCCTTGGGTACAGGAGGCAGGCCATCGATCGGCTCGCCTACTACATTAAAGAGACGCCCCTTAATCGCCTTGCCAACTGGCATCGAAATAGGAAGGCCGGTATCCGTGGCTATCTGCCCGCGAACTAGCCCGTCCGTTGAGTCCATAGCTACGGCGCGTACACTATCCTCACCAAGGTGCTGCTGCACTTCGAGGACGAGCGTATCAGAGCCCGGACGCAATATTTCTAGTGCGTTAAATATCTCCGGAAGTACAGAGCCCTCCGCAGAGAAACTAACATCTACTACCGGTCCGATTACTTGCTTTACTTGGCCTGTATTTGCCATACCTAGGTGCTGCAGTTTGGTCGTGGTAGGGCCGAAGCCCAAATCGAGCGCAAATGTAGCATTTTGCCACGGCTTTATTCTAGCTTTGATTTGCGCTTTCTGCACGACCGGCTCTTTGTAGGTCAGCCACACGTAAGGTTGGCGTCCACGCGTTGCACTCGCCCAGATCTTGCGCCTCTCAATCCATCACTTTTGACCGACACGCTACTCGCTTCTGTATTGTTAGGATTGACGCGCAGACCGCTACACGAGTCGGACGTGCAGCAAGCGACTCAAATTTTTGATAATCACTCCGAACCGATCTCAACAGTAACTCAATTGGCTGCGCAGTCGAGTTTGTATTCGCGCGCCAGACTTTTAGTACAGCCTAGTGCGCAGACAACGGATTCCATTTCACTGCCCGCACAGGATAATTATTCGCCCGCTTTCGCAAAACAGCTGGAGTTGTACCTCGACCACACGCAAGCTGTGCTCAAGGAGCCTGACTATCTTTTACTTTATCAATTAGGTCTCCCTGTGCCCGCGTCGCGAATCATGACCCTGCTCGAGTCGTCGTTTCGCACGCACAGCACGTCAGCCTATGCATTTGCGCTGCTTGGTCAGCGTGGCGCGTGGCTCGGTGCACAACATCCCAGCTACAAAGCCAAGCTTGCCTTTCTTTTGCGCGAAGAGATTCCTAAGGATAAGCGTCGTCACCCAGCGTTTGCAGCTTATCATCTAGCTCAAATAAAGTTTAGCTTACTGCATAGTGATTCGAAGTCAGCTTTCGCCAAAACCGTACACGACACCGCACTGCAACAGTTTAATAAAATCTTGCTTCATTATAACATACCTAAAGCGCAAATAAATTGGGTCCAGCAGCAATTGTCGTTTGACTCCAAAGTAGGTCTTGATTTGTTTTGGCGAAAGCCGTTAATTGCAGCTCTTCAACTAGGCCTTATTGAGCGAGAGCCCAGCGCAGATAGGTTAAATGGGCTAATTAATTTTGTATATCAATGCGCAACTTCGCCTAAACCTACAATACCTAATTCTGACCCGCAGACGGACCTATCTAATTATCTTGATCATGTAGCTTATGCCTTGTCGCACCTTGATACTGTCGCAATTGACAAGCTGATTCAACAAGCCCTTAGCTCTAACAATAAACTACTACCTGAGCATCCTATTACTACTGTGTTATTCAGTCTCTTAGAAGCTCAGCATTACGGCAAATTGATTACGCAAGCTCGCCAAAATAGAGTGTTACCTTACGATCTGCCGCCTGCTAAACAAGATAGTCCGCCTGATCTGTTCCACGAAAAACTGCGAATCAGCGCGGATTTTATTGAAGAGGCAGATACCGTAACCCTCGTCGAAGCTTTAGCGCACGGCAACCACTTTCAGCCGTCTACATCAGCATTTAATTGGATTTCCAAATTGCACCCAAGTGCCATTGACGTATCACTCGAACTTACTAACGGCATGGGTGCCAGCCCTCAACTTAACCATCTTATTCTAGCTATGCAGGCTAGACAGCAGATATTATCAAGCTTAAACTATTCAAATTGAATACAAGACAACGTAGGCATATTTATCTCGCCATCATTACTGCGATTGGAGCAGTAGCGAGGCTTTGCATCATCAATTTAGACCAATTTCTACACGCCTGGGATGAACGCTACCATGCACTGGTCGCTAAAAATTTGATCACTTTTCCCCTAAAGCCAATGTTATACATTGATCCTGCATTAAGTTACGATCTTGAAAATTGGTCGGGCAATCACATTTGGCTACATAAACAACCGCTATTTTTATGGCAAATGGCTGCATCTATCTGGGCCTTTGGCGAGGAGGTTTGGGCCGTACGATTACCATCTGCCATTATGGGTACCTTACTTATTCTGATTACTTACGACATTGCAAATCGGTGGCTCAATCGCACAAACACGGCTTTACTCGCCGCTTTTTTAGTTGCGATATCGAACTATCAGTTAGAACTTACGTCTGGCAGATTTGGCATAGAACATAATGATATCACTTTCGGTTTTTATGTAGGTGCAAGTCTATGGGCGCTTACGCGGTATTTTGATAGTAACGAAGATTCCAGTAAGAGATACCGATGGGCCGTAGCTGTTGGGCTATTTAGCGGTCTCGCAATTTTGACTAAGTGGCTTACAGGTTTACTTGTATTTGCAGGTTGGGGAATTGCAATACTTACAGTGTATCGACACATTAAATGGAGCGATGAGTTACGCTACGGACTAATCGCGCTACTTACAGCTGCGCTGGTTGCTGCGCCTTGGCAGATTTATATTTTGCATAAATTCCCTATAGAGGCTGAGTTGGAATTTGCCTACAATAGACTGCACGTCTGGGAGGCTGTAGAAGGTCATACTGGCTCAATTTGGTTTTATTTGGGCAAAGCATATGTACAATATGGCATAATACTTTGGGCACTTATTCCGTGTGGTGTTTACGCCGTAAGTAAGCATATGGCTGGAAGGCGTATTGGTACGGCTATGATGGGCAGTGTTGTAGTTTTGTATCTATTCTTCTCCTTGATAGCTAAAACCAAGATGACTGGATTTGTAAATCCAGCAGCACCTATAGTATGGATAATAATTGCCGCTGGTATTATTTATGTAAGTGATTTAATAAGTACGAAATTACTTAGTAAAATAGACACTGGCACACGCCACGAATGGCGAAAAGCATTATATGCAATTGGGCTTATTGGAATAAGCTATCTCACTCTTCAGCCCAATAGAATCATAATACCTCGCAGACAATGGTTACCCACCTTCACAGAACCCGCGCACAATACTCGTGTGTATCGCAGCCTGGATACACTACAAATGCCTACCAATGCCGTTGTGCTTAACTGCCCAGTCTTTGAAGACGTCGAATTAATGTTCTGGCAGGATGTTACCGCATATCACTGGTGGCCTGACAAGAGAGGCTTCGATAGTTTGCAGACGCTGGGCAGGCCAGTATATGCATTCTCGAAAGTAGAAGATCAGCATCTGCCAGATTACATTCGGGACAATCCGGAGGTTACGTTAATAAATGCTCAGCTCTTTTCAAATCCCCTTTAAAGGCCCCATGCCGATAATGGCCAATTTCTAGCGTATCTTGGGACTTCATGCTATCTGCAAAACAAAACAATGCTCTAATCAAAACGCTGCAGGAACGCGTGGCGGGTCTGCGCTGTATCTACCTATTCGGTAGTCGCGCAGGGGACAATAAATACGTTACTTCCGAGAGCGACTATGATATCGCATTTGATGCAGATTACGGAGTACAAATTACAGGTTTAGAAACCCTATCCTTGTTAAGTGCTGTAATGAAAGCACTTGGATCAGACCGAGTTGACTTGATTGACATGCGCAAAACATTGGGACATGTATTTCGCATGAGTATCATTGATGGTGAACGACTATGGGTAGATGATTTATCTAGAACGTACGAGAGAGAGGCGCAGTGGATTAAAGTAGCTAACGACTTTAAAATTAGTGAGCGTTCATTAGCAGATTTTCAAATAACAGAATTATTGAGTCGTGTCAAATCTTGAAGTACTTGCGCGCAAAAGCGCTCAACTTGATAGGACAATAGCAAGGATCGAAAGTCGATACAATCCTAATCCGGAGGCCTTATTTACAGACTTCGATGTTCAGGACATTGTCGTGCTCAACTTGATACGAGCGTGTGAGATTAGCATTGATATAGCTCAATTATAGCTAGAGCTCGCAAGTTGCACAGGCCAGCTAGTAATAGCGAATTGTTTTCAGTAATTGCTCAAGACAAACAGATAGATCAAGACTTAGCTAACAGACTACAGGGAATGGTAGGATTCAGAAATATTTTGGTTCACCAGTATGATAATATTAATTTCAATACTGTAAAGGCTGTAATTGAGACTGAGTTAACACCACTCAAGAAATTTGCAGCATTAAGCTATATATCCTTATCCGAGATGGTTGAATAAATTAACGTATCAGCAATTTTATATTATTTGTTGAATAGAAATATCTTCATCCAACAGCTCACCAAATGCCAGTGGCTACCTTTGCGCCAGCATGCCAAAGCAACCCACAAACCCTCAAGTTTTACGGCCACATCCCGAACAGACCTACGCGCACGAAATTGATGTTTTGGCGAAAGCTGATAAAGGCGCTAAACCAGCCAATTGGCGCCTAAGTCCTAGCGCTGTAGTCGATTATCTGATGGGCACCACACTGCCAGATGGGACAGTAGTCAGCGCCAAATACATCGGGGATCGGCGGCTGATGGAAGTCGCCGTAGCCACACTCACCACCAATCGCGCGCTACTACTCGCGGGCGTGCCGGGCACCGCAAAGACCTGGGTAAGCGAACACCTCGCCGCAGCAATTTCTGGCGACTCTACCCTCCTAGTGCAAGGCACCGCCGGACTAAGTGAAGACGCACTGCGCTATGGCTGGAATTACGCACAACTCATTAGTAAAGGCCCTACCAAAGAGGCCATCGTACCCAGCCCCGTAATGAACGCCATGCAACGCGGCAGCCTCGTGCGCATCGAAGAACTCAGCCGAATCCCCAGTGAAGTACAAGATAGCTTGATCACGGTTTTGAGTGAAAAACTGCTACCAATTCCTGAGCTAAGCACAGAGATTCAAGCTGTGCCGGGATTCAATCTAATCGCCACGGCCAATGCACGCGACCGTGGCGTCAATGAGCTCTCAACGGCCTTGCGCAGACGCTTTAATACGGTGGTGCTGCCCGCGCCGGCCTCACTGGAAGAAGAGCTACGCATTGTGCGCGAACGAAGTGATCTGGGCGACCGCACCGAGCTGCTCGAAAACACAGATGCTGTCGCAGAAATCAAGCGGCTACTCATTATTTTCAGAGAGCTACGCAGCGGCCTTACCATCGATGGCAAGGTGAAAGTGCAGCAACCAGGATCTGGGCTATCAACGGCAGAGGCCATTAGTGTGGTCGAAAATGCCGTGAGTCTCGCCACACATTTTGGCGACGGATTGCCAGCCGTCAATGATTTTATTCCAAGCCTTAAAGCCTCGGTAATCAGGGATGAAGAGCGCGACGGGGCCGCCTGGCGAAGCTATGTGGAAGGCGTTGTGAAAGAGCGCCGCAAAGAATGGCCCGGTTGGTACGAAGCACTAACCGAATTCACTCAGCCGTAAGCATGGCCGATATACACGTCTACGGGATTCGCCATCACGGACCCGGTTCGGCCAGAGCCGTCCTTGCGGCATTAGAGCGCGACCAACCCACTCATTTAGCCATTGAAATGCCAGCCGATTTGCAGGCAATGTTGCTAGGCATTGGTGAAGAAGGTTTGGTGCCGCCAGTGGCGCTAGTGGCCTACGATGCAAAAGTGGTGAGTCGCGCCCTTTACTATCCGATGGCAAGTTTTAGTCCGGAATGGGTGGCCATGCGCTGGGCCGCCGCACGCGAAATTCCGATACACGCTATCGATTTACCGGCTCCCCTCATGCTCGCCTATGGGCATGCGAAAACTAGTGCCAACAAAAATCAGTCGATAAGGTCGGGCAGTAAGGCGGTACGAATGCGCGTTGATCCGCTGGGTGAAATGGCGCTACTCGCTGGCTACACCGATCGCGAGCGCTGGTGGGAAAGGACATTTGAGCTTTCGCTAAAACAAGCTGGCATATTCCCGGCCGTGAATGAGATGATTGCGGCGCTACGCGAAGCCTATCCTAGAGCCACAGATGGCGAGTGCAAGTTTCGGGAAATGCACATGGCTCGCGAGCTACTCGCCCTCGAAAAAAACGGGGCTAGCTCAATCGCCGTAGTGTGTGGTGCATGGCACGGACCTGTTTTGGCGAAAGCTGAACTAAACACAACGGCAAAAGGATATGCCGCCGCCAAACGCGGACTAAAAGGTCCGAAGTTGCAGCACACCTGGATACCGTGGACTTATGAGCGACTGCGTACGGGCGCAGGATACGGTGCAGGCGTAGAATCACCCATTTGGTACGAGCTACTTTTTGAGCAGCCGGGCCGCGCTGCCGAGCAATATCTTACCCGCATGGCCAGAGAATTACGTGCGCTGGGCCATGCGGCATCGACGGCGCAAATAATCGATGCAATGGACTTGCTCGATAGCTTGTTGGACTTGCGCAAACTGGCCTTACCTGGCATAAATGAGATAATTGAGGCGGCACAGGGAGCCTTGGCAGATGGTAGCGCGGAGCGGCTAGCCTTGGTACGCCGCAACGTTGAAAGCTTACGGACCACAGGTAGCGTACCTACAAATTTTGCCAATCTGCCGCTACAAAAAGACCTCGAAGCCCGCCTTAAAGAGACTCGCCTCAGCAAGCCATACCGAGACATGGAGGCAACGGAAAAAAACCTCGACCTGCGTAAGCCTGCGCACCTGGCAGCGAGCCAATTGCTGTGTCAGCTGTTACTGCTGGGCATTCCCTTTGGCGACAAAACCGACGTGGCGCGGGGCGCAAAAGGGACTTTCAAGGAGACGTGGAAACTGCATTGGAAGCCAGACTTTGCTTTGCAGATTTTGGCAGCGCACAGCTACGGACAGACCATTCACGAGGCCGCTATCGGAGCGCTGCGCCACAGACTTGAACAAGAAGAAGAATTGTCTAGCCTTACGACGGCTATCGATTTAATTATCCTGGCGGGGCTATTCGAAGAACTCGATGATATCGCAGATCGTATAGAACGCAGAGCGACTGCGACACTCGATGTTTGGGAAATTGCGCGGGCCTTTCCGGCGCTGGTGGAGGTGTCACGGTATGCGTCTCTGCGTGTGCAGGAAACGCAATACCTGAAGCGCCTTACGCACAAATTGCTACCAAAACTATCTGTTGGATTGCCAGCCGCCTGCATGACCATTGATGACAATGCAGCTTGGGAAGGCTTTACCATTCTTAAAAAGCTACAGCCTTACCTGGGCATGTTAGATGAGCCAGAATTGCAGGTGCAATGGTTGCAATCACTAGAGCGCATGGCCTATAATGCCACGACTCATCCGCTCCTGGTGGGGTTTACGCTGCGTACGTTGGCTGATGCAAATGCGATGAAAAAGGCTTCGCTGGCCAACTGGTTTAGTGCCAATTTAAGTACGGGCGTTGGGCTGAGTGCGAGCGCTGCTTTTGTAGAGGGATTTCTGTATTCGAGTGGACTAGTGTTGTTACATCAACCAGATGTGTTCGCGTTGCTCAATACTTGGCTGACGACGCTAAACGATGATGAATTTAGATCGCTACTACCTGCCTTGAAGCGCACCTTCAGTCAGTTTTCAACGAGCGAGCGCCGCAAATTGAGTTCACTTTCAAGAAGAGTAACTCAGCCTCAAGTCATCGCCGATGATAACGATGCTACAAAAGCAGGCATGGCAGCACCTCCCGCTGTACTCGACGAAGCATTAAGGCACTGGCTGAGTAGAGATAGTTGAGTTCGCGAAGAGTTCGTCACGAAAAGTTCGCGATAGATAATTTGGGTTTTTAGCAAGGCTTTGGAAAAAGTTGGAATCCTGCGACCAACTTACACTGGACCTAAAAATGAGCTGATCTACGTAGATCCGTTTTTTGCGCTGTGGGTGCACAGGTATGCACATTTGCGCGCTTATGATTAGGAATACGTTTACCTAATTTTAATATAAATATTCTGCACTTGTGCAAATTTCAGCTTCTCTGCATCAGCACAGCAAAGAAGCTAGCAGATGCATATTTCGATACCAACGCCTTGCCACGAAGACTGGAACTCCATGACGCCTATAGCCAAAGGGCGTCACTGCGCAGCTTGCAGTAAAACTGTGCTTGATCTTACTCAGATGAGCGAAGTTGAGGTAGTAAAAACGCTGCGTGATGCGCAGCCTAAAGGTGGAGTTTGTACTCGTATCAAAACCTCTAATCTTAATCGAGATTTGCAGGTGCCACAAGCTGCAAACACTGGGTATACACCTCTTCGTGCTGGACTTGCGGCCGTTGCCATAGCTGGCATGAGTCTCGGACTTCAAGCTCAAACAAATGAGTATCCTTCGTCACTGATTGGAAATGAAGGGGTTATCGTAACAGGTTATCGAGTAGATGCTATGCGTATCGATGAAACTTCTCAAGGATATACCATTACTCAACATCGCAATAAATTATTACATCTACCTAAGAGACTTTGGACAAAAGTGAGCCGAAGACTAAATTATGAACTTCTAGAAAAGCCAAAGATCCGCAAAGAAGCGCGACGAGCTCGCCTTGAAACCGCTGATCGTGGAGCGGAGGTAGAACCGCTAACTAAACCAGCCGCTACCGTAGCAGAGCAACTCCTATTCTACCCCAACCCATCAAATGGTGAAGTAACTCTGGTCGTACCGATTGATGTTGTTCTAATAAATGTCTATGCGGTTAATGGAAGCTTAGTCCTGGCTCAAGCTGTGGACTTAGAGGCTAAAGAAACTATGCTTTCACTCCCAACTTCACATCCAGCAGGATCATATTTTGTGCAAGCGATCGATGCTACAGGAGCAGTAGTTACACAGCAGACTTGGATAGTGGTGCGGTAACTTCAGCAACATCTGGCTCTTCAAACTCCAGATTGGCTTCATCACCCAAATCTTCTTCGACGTGAGCTGTAATCACAAAGCCATTCAACTCGTCGTCGCGCGGATCAACGCTAATAAGGCTTGCATTAAGCATCTCAAGTAGCGCCAAAAAAGTTACCACCGCGTGCACGCGATTGGAACACTTGCCGAACAGACTGATAAACGTAACACGACCTCGAAGGTCTATCTCCCGGGTAATGCGAACCTTCTCATCTTCAACCGTATAAGGCCAGCGCACTACGCGGTGGACCGTCTTATTTTCGCGGTCTTTTTGCTTCTGAAGGATGCGCTCGAAGGACTTAAATAGCTTGTATAGGGTGAGTGATTCCCACTCAGCCTCTTCCATGGCCTCACCAATTACAGCTTCAAATTGATCTGCATGGAAGCCGCGGCCAAAGCGCTTACCTCGGGATTCTTCTAAAGCCCGCAGCTCTTTAAGTACAGATTTATAACGCTTGTATTCTAAGAGTCGATCTACCAACTCCTGACGCGGATCGATGTCATTGCCAGCCTCATCTTTGGGCAGCCGAGGAATTAACACGCGCGCCTTGATAGACATCAGCGTCGCAGCCACCACAATGAAATCTCCGGCCAGACTGATATCTAGCGTCTTAGCCTGTTGGATGTAGGCAAGAAAATCATCCGTGATCTTGGCGATCGGAATGTTGCGGATGTCAATTTCATCTCGCTCAATGAAGAACAAGAGCAAATCAAACGGACCCTCGAACTGAGGTAGCGCTATGCGATATGGCGTAGTCTGTAACTCCACGGCCGCTAAGGTAGGTGGCTTAGATACATAAGCTCACGGTGCTTATGCACAGCCCAATCCTCTATTTGCTGCGAATTGTGGTGCTCTCATTTATCCAGCAAGTAACGGTGTATGAAGATCCAGTCTTCAAGCCATTCATGAAGATATCATCTGAGGCAGGCATGTACTGCGCGTACTTGTTGATGAGGTTTTGAGCCTCGCTCGCGACTGATGAGTCAATACTTTTCGCTTTTTGCCACTGATCTATTGCTACCCAGACTACGCGCTGTGATTCGAAACCAGTGCCAGTACCACAAAGCGGACCTGATGACGCATAGAGCTTACCAATTAGAATGTACGGATCACCCCAACCTGGCTTGTTATCAGCAGCACGTCGGGCCCATGTGCGGGCCGCCGGGAAATTGCGCAAGTTGCCGTAGTTAAGCTTTGCAATCACAAGTGCATACTGTGCTTTCTTAGCTGAATCATCTGAGCCGTTGTAGCTCTCTTCAAGACAACTAACTGCATCACGATACTTACCATCTTGAATGAGCGCAAAGCAACCCGTCTTGCCTGCGGTAGCAGTTTCTTGCGGGCGAACAGCATTGGCAGCCGTCACAATACGCTGCAGGTCTGGATCACTTGCCTGGCAGCCGCCAAAGCGGAAGTATCCTGCTAACTGCGATAAACGCACATAATCTTGACGTGCCTGATCAAACTCAGGCAGGTACTTATCCTTGAAGTATTGGCAATCATAAAATCCAGCCACCTGCTCAAAATAAGCTAAGCGATCTGGCACGTAACCTTCAATGATTGACATGCGCTCACGGTCTTCTGCTGTTTTGGCGGAAGCTGAATACTTAGCCAACTGACGATTGATAAAGTCTACACGTTCACGAGCCTCAGCATCGGTAATTTCATTGGTTTGGTGAAGGTCTACCACCAGCGAGGCAAGTGGATTAAGGATGTAGTCACCAGACTTCTCACCGTCGGTTTTGATGGTCTCCACAAACATGTCGTAGCACTGCTTGGGTGTCTCTCCACGGTTTTTGTAAAAACAGTCGAAAGCGCGACGTCCCATCATTGAGCCATCACCTGGAAAACACTCTTCTAACTTAGTATAAAAGTCATCTACGCGGTCCAGATATTCGTTTTGCTTGGCCACATCGGTGGTCTGCGAGGCGAAGTACTGCATGAAGTAAATACCATCTGTGATTACGGTATTGCGGCGACCATCAGCTGCGGGTGCAACTTCGTATACGCCTTGCCAAAGTTCGTATGCTTTTTCGGCCTGACCGGTGCGGAGGTAGTCGCGGTAGATCACGTAATTATCCTCGATTTGACCAGGATTGGGGGCATCCGTAAATTTCGGGCAGGGGCTCAGCATCTCGTTAGCTTTAGGAGCTGAGACGGTGGTGGGAGCCTTCGTTTCCGTTGTGGTAGTTGCCGTTTTGGGCGTACACGCAACTTGCAAAACTGCTAGACTTAACAATAGCAGGGAAGTAAATCTGGTCATATCGAAGGGGTGTTTAGTCTCTGTGATGTAGCGCACATTCACCTAGATAAGTTCAGCAATATCTACGCTACGAAAGCCAAGATAGCAATAAGCCTCCCCTACCGTCTGGTAAGCGAGGCTTATCGATTTTATAACACTATCTGGTTGTGTTCTTACCCAGCACTCCGCACACTTACCGTCTCGCCTATCCAGCAACCGGTGCTGCGGCTTTCGCCATCCTTAATGCCGCGCTCGAAGAGCATTTCCTTGGTAGGGAGTGAGCCCGAATACTTGTTGATGCGATCTTGCGCGGTGTCTGATGACTCAGGATCACCTTTCGCTTGTGCATACTTGTTAAGTGCAGCGATAATCACGATGCGCTGCTCAAAAGGATCCGTCGAGCAGTTGCGGCTCGATGAAGCGTACATATCGCCGATCATCAAGTAAGCTTTGCCATATCCTGGCTTAGCCTGGAGTGCTTTGTTGGCAAACTCACGCGCCTTGCCATATTGATTCATTTCCGAGCGATAGATAGAGGCCATCTGCAAATACACCGCCGCCTTAGTATCAGGATTAGACTCCGTATCTGCAACCTCTTGCAGCTTACCCATGGCGCCATCCATATCGCCAGACTCCATCATCTTCTTCGCGATGTACATCGGGTTATTAGCCTCAAATTCAGCTTGCTTGGCAGCTCTATCCTTAGCACCAATTTCTGCGAGCAATGGATCATCCTTATCACAGGCTACCTGTAGCAATTGCTTGTATACTTCCTGGTACACCGCAGGATTATCCGGATCAGCCCGATACACCGGCTCAAACTTGGCCTTGAAATACGCACAGTCAAATACGTTGCGCTCTACTGCTGCGATAGCTAGCTCAGCAGCGTCAAGGGAATTTTTGTAGTCCGTAGCCTGTGCGCCACCTTGATTCTTTTCAACGATATCGCGAGCCTGCTCAATAATCTTACGCGCCTCAGCTTGGTCAATAAGCTTATTAGAAAACATGTAGCTCACCAAGTAACCTACCGGCGTAATCACCCGAAAGTCCGTCTTGTCACCGCCCTTGTCCATCGCACGTACGGCAATTGGATAGGTGTCCGTATAAGGAGTCTGCATGGTATAAAACATATCGTACACCTGTAGGCCTAAGCTCTGCGCTTCATTGCCTGCATAGCACTTACGCTCCTCCTCGTAAAGCTTGCCTACCATTGCCGCGTACTCCGATTTCTTAGCCTCATCGGTTGCATTGGCGTACATATCCATGTACAATACCCGTCCGTCAGTATAGTGGTACGGGCGCTCACCATCCGCGCCAGGCGCTGCGGTATATACCTCTTGCCACAATGGGAAAGCACCTTTATAATCCTTCATCTTCATCGCATCGCGATAAAGCACATGCTTCTCAACAATTTTATTTTGCTCTTGCTGCGGCATCATTTTCCATGATTTACACGGATCATCTTGCGCCGATAAAGCACTGCTAGCAGCTATTAAAAATGTTAGAATATAGGTCAGGCGAATCTTCATGGTGTGTGTCGTTACTTAAATCTACGTTTGTAAAACCAGGTGTTGTCGGTAAGCGTAAACCCGCAGACCAAACGTACGTAGCGCTGGCTAATGTCTCCCTCAGAGCTTAATGTACCCGCGTTTAAGCTGAGATTAACATATGAAACCTCCTCGCGAGGTCGCACAATTGGCAATCCAAGCCCAAAGGTAAATCCATATTCAGAGTCAACACCTGGACGCGGATCTTCACTGATGTAGCCTCCCAAGCGATACTTAACCCGCTTGTAATACTGCCCAAACGCCGCAGGATTTGGTGTGAATTCAGTACCCACGTTGATGCGGGTAATGTCCTTGAGATTCTCACTCGGACGTAGGCTGTTGCGAAAGCTGCTCCAGTTGATGCGCGTCACGTCAAATCCTGCCGAAAACTTAGTGCCGTCCTGATAATGTACGCCAATACCAATCTGACCTGGCAGACTGATAGACTGTGACTCATCCGAAAATATGCTCAGTGTGTCCAGCTGCCCAAACAAGTTGCTATTAGTAATTACACGCGACGCCTCTCCATTCAGATTTGTACCCAAGGTGGCCGATGCACCAAAAGTTAGCATCTTAGTAGGCCCGTTTTCATTTTCAGCCAAGATCAAATCATACTGAGCACCAAATTGAGCTTCTACACCACGTGCCCGAAGCGCATCTGTATCCGTCAATATTGAAGCTCCGAATCCGGTAGAATCATCAGCACGCGGGAATATCTGCTGCTGATTGTTGGTCCTGCCAAAGATGTAACTCAAGTTCACGCCTGCACGCCACTGCTTTACTTCTACGGCGTTGCCCCACTGCAAGCGATAGTAGCCACCGCTGCCGCGAAACCTATTCACGTACTGGCCCAAACCTGCTTGTTGCGACACCAATTCAACATTGTAACCCACATTGCTGTAAGGCGACAGCGATATCATCATGGCGTTGCGATACTTAGACTTCTGTCCGTCAAGCACTTGATTTAGCTGGTTTTGTAGCGCAAATGCAAGGCTTAAGTATTGAAGATTGCCGTTGATGTTGGTCGTCTCCAGATCACCATCGGTTAATACGGAGCGATCAACTCCAACGCCTACCTGATAACTGGTATAGCGAAGTGCTGCAAGTGATGCCGGATTAGTAGGGCTTGCAATATGTGTATGCTTGTAAGCCTGGCCATATCCGCCCATGCCGAGTTGAGCACTGTAGGCAAACGGACTCACATCTCCCACGCCAAACCGTGAATACGGGCTATTAAATTTAGGCAAGGGTACCTCCTGAGCCTGCGCCCAAGTGCCGCACAACATGCTGAGCATCAAGCTCATAAATACACTTCTAATCAATACGGGCATGTTCATGCAATTTGGCGAGACCTTCAACTACAAGCGAAGGTCTGTAAATAAGCCCCTCCGGCAAAAGCGGGCGCAAAAGTGGCACATCTCCGCCACATAGCAGCACACGGCCGTTAGGGTAGTTTTGCCGAAAGGCTACAAGTACCTGAGAAATTTCGGCAGCAGCACCGCGTACAGCCCCATTTTGCAAGGCTGTGACGGTATCGCGACCAATTTTTGCTTCCGGTACATCAAGCGTAACCATTGGCAACTTGCCTGTAAATTCGTGCATTGCGCGCAAACGCATCCGCACGCCAGGACTAATGTTACCCCCTTGATAGGCGCCCGCCGCACTTACCCACTCAAATGTGATGCAAGTACCCGCGTCGATTATCAATGAAGCACACGCTGGGTATATCGCCCAAGCCCCCACCGCCGCTGCCAGCCTATCATGACCCAGGCTGTGTGGCGTATCATATTCGACACGCAACGGACATGGCTTGCCCGCAGCATACTGGTACACTTCCGCACGGCTCTGCAGGGCGTCTATCCAGACTTTTTCATTGGCACTCGTACTCAGCAAAGCATACGAAGCAGCTGGCTGGGCAAGTAACCATGCTAAGGCATTAACACTCTGCTGGCCCGACCATACGTGGTATTCCCGTAATTGCCCGGCGTGGAGCAAGCCAATCTTAACCCGTGTATTGCCTAGATCTATCGCCCAATTAAAGGCTTTGGGGTTGCTCACGGCCTTGCTAACGCTAGTCGCCACTCGCTAGTGCTTGAAGTGGCGCACTCCAGTTTTCACCATCGCAATGCCAGCGTTATTGGCAGCGTCCACACTATCCTGGTCGCGTACCGATCCGCCAGGTTGTATGACAGCCTTGATGCCAGCTTCAGCCGCGATTTCTACGCAGTCTGAAAACGGGAAAAAAGCATCGCTCGCCATTACGGCTCCTTCCAGACTAAAATTGAACCGCTTCGCTTTGTCGATAGCTTGTTTGAGAGCATCCACTCGGCTAGTCTGGCCACAACCCATACTCAGCAACTGGCGATCGCGCACCAAAGCAATCGTGTTACTCTTCAGGTGCTTGGCGCATAAATTTGCGAATAGTAAATCGCCAATTTGGTGCTGGGTAGGCTCGGTAGTCGTTATAATCTCCAGATCATCTAGGGTGACCCGCTTCAGATCAGTCTCTTGCATGAGCGTCCCTCCCAGCATAGATTTTTCTTGCTTCATCGGTCGGGCAAACGACTTGACGTGCAGCAGTACTCGATTCTTTTTCTTCTTGAGGATTTTCAGTGCGCTTTCGCTAAAACCTGGCGCCAATACCACCTCACAAAACAGCTTGTGTACCTCGGTAGCGGTAGCCTCATCGAGCTCGCGGTTAAAAATAAGGATGCCTCCGAACGCTGAGACGTCGTCGGCCGCTAGCGCAGCGTGCCAAGCCTCCACGAGAGTAGCCCGGGTTGCCGTACCACAAGCGTTGGTGTGCTTCAAAACAGCCGCTGTAGGCTCGTCATCGACAAATTCGGCCATTAAGCCCAGCGCAGCATCTATATCAACCAAGTTGTTGTAGCTGATGGCCTTACCGTGCAACTGCTCAAATTGCTCATTTAAATCTCCAAAGAAGGTAGCCTTTTGGTGTGGATTTTCACCGTAGCGCAGCGGCGTTGCTTTGCCCTCCACAGCGGGAGCTATAATATCTTGCCCAGCACGAGAAATGTCCGCAAAAAAACCTTCAATGGCAGCATCATAAGCTGCGCTTTCTTGAAATGCCCGCAAGGCTAATTCTCGCCGCTGAGCCAAATTTAGCGACCCTTTGCCGGCCTTTAAATCCTCGACAACTGAAGCATAACTGTGACGATTGGGCACTATCGCTACGTCATTGTAGTTTTTTGCCGCCGCCCGAATAAGGCTGATGCCGCCAATGTCTATCTTTTCGATAATCTCAGCCTCCACATCAGTGGTCGCCATGGTTTCTGAGAATGGATACAGGTCTACCACCACCAAGTCAATTTCTGGAAGCTGGTGCTTTTTTAGTTCGCCTAGGTGCGCTTCGTCGCGTCGCGCGAGAATGCCACCAAACACCGCAGGGTGCAATGTTTTTACGCGCCCATCGAGAATACTCGGATAGCCGGTAAGGCTCTCTACTGGCACCACTTTATGGCCCATTTTCTCAATGTGTGCCTGTGTACCGCCGGTGCTATAAATTGTAACTCCGTGCTTTACAAGTTCGGCCACGAGTGGCTCAAGGCCATCTTTGTGATAGACAGAAATAAGGGCACTCTTAATTGGGCGTACATCCATGGCCGCAAATGTGCAACTACTCTGCAAGCCTAGCAGGGTATCTGCGGCCCGTTACGCCATCATTTTGCCACAGCTTTGCCGCTGATTGTGTAGAAGTGCCTGTGAATAGGTTTGCGCAGTCACCTTTGCACCATGCGCTATACCCTAACGCAGGCAGCTAAAATTGCGGGCGGTCGCTTAGTTGGTGAGCCCAACGAGACGCCTATATCAGAGTGGGCCTACGACTCACGACTCATTTCTCATACCGATGGCGTTTGCTTCCTGGGTCTGCGAAGCAATAATCGCACGGGCGCTCAGTATGTCGGCACACTTCTCGAGCGCGACGTCAAGCTGTTTTGCATAAGCGAAACGGACTTTTATGAACTCAATCTCAAGGAACAAGCTGGCTACTACTGGGTGGTGCAGCATGTGTTGGAAGCGATTCAGAAGTTGGCGCGGCACCGGCGCAATGCCTTTGGCGGACGTGTAATCGGGATTACCGGATCGAATGGGAAGACTATCGTGAAGGAGTGGCTGTACACCTTACTTGGAGGCGCTGATGCCCAGGTGTACCGCAGTCCAGCTAGTCATAACTCTCAACTCGGAGTGGCCCTGAGTGTGTTGGGCATTCCGGCTTTCGCCAAAACAGCGCTCATCGAAGCAGGCATTTCACAGCGCGGTGAGATGGCAAAACTGGCTAGCATGATCAAACCCGATCTAGGCATATTTACCATGTTGGGTGATGCACATGCGGCAGGCTTCGTAACGAAGCGAGAGAAATTCGCTGAGAAATGGCTGCTATTTGCTCAGACAAGTGAAGTGATACTGCCACAACGCTTGCTCGAAAAATATCGGGATGTTATTGAGGCTAAGCCTCAGAACACCGCACTATGCACGTGGACTACGGACGGATCAACTGCAGCAAGTGCCGACTATTATCTCAATCCTGGTAACGGACAACTCACTCGCAAGGGCTCGGCAGTGGTTACCACGATAGACCTGCCGTTTCGAGATGCGCCGAGTGTTCATAATTTTACTATTTGCCTAGTTGCTGCGATTAATTGCGGCATCGAGCCAGCAGCGCTAAGTAAAGCGGCCATCAAACTGAGCGCACCTCAAATGCGACTCAGCGTTTCGGAAGGATTGCAGGGCTTGCGAATCGTAGACGATAGCTATACCAGCGACCTAACAGGCCTGTACGCGGCTTTGGATTTCTTTAGTCAACAAGCCAGACCGTATCATGCACGCCACGCTATATTAGGGTTGCACGCAGCGATGTCAGAGAAGCAAAGTAAGCAGCTCGCAGCCAAGCTCAGTGCGCTAAATCTGACAACACTTATTATAGTAGGTGAGCACCTCTCTACGCTACAATTGCCCGCCCCTACCCTCGTGCTGGCAGCTAAGAATGGAGAGGAAGCTTTAGCGCTGATTCGCAAGCAAAGCCTGTTGCAAGCTTCGGTACTTGTAAAGGCGCCTCGCCAATTTGAATTGAATAAGGTTGTAGAAGCGCTGCGAGCCAAACGCCACGAGGTGCGTCTAGAAATCAACCTTTCAGCGCTGAGCAACAACATTGCAGCGTTTCGTGATCGACTGCGGCCAGACACCAAAATCTGCGTGATGGTAAAAGCACAAGCGTACGGAAGTGGTGGCGCGGAAGTGGCAGAGTTTTTCGCTCAGCGTGGGGTAGATTATTTGGCTGTAGCCTACTTAGACGAAGGGATCGAGCTTCGTCGGGGAGGATGCAGTCTGCCTATTATCGTTAGCAATACAGACCCAGGACAGCTGGCAGATTTACTATCGTACAAGCTCGAACCAGAAGTCACCACGCTGCAGCAACTAGAAACTTTTGCATCTGCTGACGCACTGGGCATTCACCTAAAAATCGATACGGGGATGCACCGGCTTGGATTTGATCCGAATGCAGCGGCCTACTCAGCAATGCTGGACTTGCTACCAACGCTAAAGGCGAAAGTGATTAGCGTATTTAGTCACCTCAGCGCGAGTGGGTATGAGGAAGCCGACGTGTTTTCGCGAAAGCAAAATCAATTGTTGGAGCGCGCTGGTGCAGCTATTGTAGCACGGCTGGGCTACAAACCCATGCTACACTTAGCGAATAGTGCGGCAGCTTGGCGCATGCCCGAATTGCAACACGACATGGTGAGACTCGGGATTGGTATTTATGGTGTAGGTCTTGAAAAATATAGCGACGCCAGGCTAGAGGCTGCTCACTACTTGGTGGCGCAGATTATTCAGATTAGACACGTACCTGCTGGCGATGTGGTGGGTTACGGTCTTGGCGGCAAGGCAGATCATGACCGAACGATTGGCGTAATAAACATTGGCTATGCCGATGGCCTTCGGCGCGAGGCGGGCAATGGCCGCTACGGTCTGTACGTGAATGATTGCTATGCACCTACGGTAGGCTCGGTGTGTATGGACTTTACGATGATAGACCTTACGAACTGCCCGCAAGCGCGGCAAGGAGATGAAGTAGAGATATTTGGTAAACGCCAATCTGTACAGGCGTTAGCCGACTGTTATGACACCATTGCCTATGAAGTATTTACCGGGATAGGACAGCGCGTACGTAGGCTATACTTCAGCTAGTACGTTTGGGGGAGGCCGTGACACACAATATCGGTTAATTTCGCGCCGCTTTAATTGGGGCGTGTGCGGCGTAGGTTGCAGGTGCCTGAGAATGCTTAACGAGTTAGAATGCGCATGATTAAGAATTTTTGTCTGACGATCTCTTTGGGTTTAGCTTTTGCATCTGCTGTGTTGGCGCAAGCTGACAACACGATGCTCTTCAGTGTCAACGGCGTGCCCGTAACTGTTGGCGAGTTTGACTACATCTACGCAAAGACCAATGGTGATTCGGCGAATTACAGTCGCGAATCTTTGGAGGAGTACATGGAGCTGTACAAGCGCTTTAAGCTGAAAGTGGCTAAGGCTAAAGACATGGGCCTGGACACGGTGCCAGCGCTACAACAAGAATTAGCAGGCTATCGCAGGCAATTGGCCGATAGCTACCTCGTAGACCAAGAGGTTACCGAGCCAATGGCACAGGAGCTATGGTCGCGCAAGCAATACGATGTAAATGTGTTGCACATCGCGGTAGACTTGCCTAAGCCCGGCGAAGACACGCTACAAGCATACGAGATTATTAAGCTTGCACGAGAGCGCGTAGACAATGGCGGCATGTGGGCCAAGGTTGCTCGCGACTACTCTACTGACCCGTCAGCATCGCGCAACGGCGGCGAGGTGGGCTACGTGACTGCCCCGCTACCAGAAGGACTATATAATTTGGAAACGGCCGTTTACGAGACCAAGCTGGGACAGATTAGTCCGATAGTGCGGAGTGATCGCGCCTATCATATTGTAAAAGTGCTAGACCGTAGAGCCGCTCGGGGAGAGGTGGAGGCGGCACATATCTTTTTGCGCAAGCCCAAAGAAGGTGATGGCAGAGAGGTTAAGCAGCGCATTGATAGTATGTATCAGGCTTTGCAGCAAGGTGCTGAATTTGAGGAACTGGCCAAGACCTTAAGCGAAGATTCAAGATCGGCCCCTAGAGGCGGATACATTGGCTTTTTTGGTATCAATCGTTACGAACGAAGCCTGGAAGATGCCGCGTTCGATATAGACACCGATGGCGCTTACGGTGAGCCCGTGGAAACTCGCGTAGGCTGGCACATTGTGAAGCGGATTAGCCGCAGAGAAGTGAGCTCGTATGAGGACTCACGCCAAGAATTAATGACGCGGGTAAAGCGGCTGCCCCGCTTTCAGGATGGCAGACGTGCGATGGTGAATCGCCTGCAAAAGGAATACAAATTTACTGAGTACCCAGCTGTTTTGGAGGGCTACATCAGTGCGCTGCCCGATAGCTTTTTGAATTATCGCTGGCGCCCGAGTCCAGTAAAAGAGGCCACGCTTTTTAGCTTTAATGGCAAGGACAGTGAGGTGCAATTAGCTGATTTTACTGATTACTTGCGTCGAAACGCGAGTAAGCGTATCCGGATGGAGGGTGTAGCTGAAGTGCCGGAAGCGGCTAGATCGCTATATGATGACTTTGTGTTAGACCAGACTTTTGTGTACGCTGAGACTCGTCTCGATAAGGATAATCCTGCCTTTTACAACTTGATGCGCGAGTATCAGGAAGGCATACTCTTATTTGAGGCCACTAAGCAAAACGTGTGGGACAAAGCAGGCAAGGATACCATAGGCCTGGAGGCGTATTTCATGAAGAATCGCGACCGCTACCGTTGGGACGAGCGCGTGACGTTGGACGTCTACACAATAGATAAAGCGGACGAAAATGAGCTGTATCAGCCTTTAGTCAAGTATGCCAAGAAGCACGACTTTGCTGAAGTAATGGAGAAGTTTAATGCCTCTGATAGCACTGCTGTACGCCATCACGTGCGTACCGTAGAGAAAGGCCGCGAGCCTACCGTGGATCGTATTAGTTGGAAGAAAGGCAACGTAATGGAGCCTGAATTTGACGGGCGCACCAAGGAGATGCGTATTGGCGTGGTGCGAGAGGTTACGCCTGCGGTAGACAAAGAGCTGAAAGAGGCCCGTGGCTATGTGATTGCCGACTACCAAGACGAGCTTGAGAAGCGCTGGGTGACTTCGCTTTCGCAGACTTATGCAGTGAAGGTGAATGACAAGGCGTTCAAGAAGCTAATTAAGAAGTAGCGATTTGCATCAAAACAGCTCCCTACGCTCAGGTCTGTGGTCCTGCATGCTTTGTTTTGGCGTAAGCCTGATGCTCACGAATTGTGCTTGGCTAAGTGATGACGAGGACAAGGGAATGCTGCTTGCCGAGGTTGGGACGCAGCGACTGTACCTGAGCGATGTAGCCAGTCAAGTACAAGAATCAGCGCCCGACCAGGATAGCATAGCGGCGCTGCGCCTGGTAATCGATGATTGGGTAAAGCAGGCTGTACTTATTGATGAGGCCCTCGAAAATTTTGCCAACGATGCCGAAATGGACAGGCTGGTGGAAGCTTATCGCCATGACCTGCTGAGGGATCGGTACGAGCAAGTGCTGACAGATAATAATTTGGATACCGTTGTAACCGAGGCGCAGCTCATGCAGCTGTATCAAGAGGCTGGACCAGCCTTTAAGCTGGAGCAACCGATAGTGCGGGCGGCGGTGTACAAATTTCGTGAACCGATGGCTGAGCAGGACAAATTTGAGTCGGCTTGGAAGCAAATTGAACGCGACACCAATAGCGTGATTGTAGAGCGGCTAGCCAAGCAATATGCTAACCTGAGCTTGCAGGCCACCGATTGGAGAACACTGGGCGCTATCCAGAGTACGCTGCCCGCCGATGCGATAAGCAGCGCTACTGTAGGCACCCGCGTTGCCAGAGAAGATGGATTTGTGTATTACATCCGCATCTTTGAGCGCTTTGATAGTGGGCAGCCCGCGCCCTTGGCGTACGTTCGTGCACAGTTGGTGGCAGCTGTACGTGAACAGCGTCGCGCCAGCTTTTTGGCAACTCACGCCGAGCAAGCCTATCGCTCAGCCAGGCAGAAAGATGCCGTCAAAATTTACGTAAATGAATAAGCTCGTTAGCCTTAGCATTTGTCTTGCAGCCCTCTGTGCATCGCTGTACATGAATGCTCAGCAATCACCTAAGGTAATAGACCGTGTGGTGGCCACCGTAGGCGGTGAGTTGCTGCTGCTAAGTGAGCTCGAAGAGCAGCTGTCGCTAATGTCATCGCAAGAGGGCATGGAAATTACTTCTGATGTGCGCTGTGCAGTATTAGAGCAGCTCCTTACGGCAAAACTGTTGGTGAATCAAGCAAAACTTGATAGTATCGAGGTAAGCGAGGATGAGCTTGAAAGCCAGCTAGACGCACGTTTTGAACGGATTTTGGGCTTGATGAATAACGACCTCACTCAGTTTGAGGAATATTACGGCCAAACAGTAAGTGAGGTGCGCGCCCAGTTTAGAGATGACCTGCGCAGTCAGTTGCTTTCGGAGCGGATGCGCAGCAAAATTGTGCGAAACGCTCGCATTACTCCAGCCGAAGTAAAAAGCTTTTATGCGTCAATTCCAAAGGACAGTCTGCCTTACTTCAACAGTGAGGTGGAAATGCGCGAATTAGTGTATCGACCTAAAGTAAATGAGACGCAACGCACTTACGCGCTGGAAAAAATCACTCAGTTGCGAAAGTCTATCGTGGAAGAAAACGGCGACTTCGAGGAGCTTGCCCGTAAAAACAGCGATGACATTGGCAGTGGCCGCGCAGGTGGCGCATTAGGCTGGGCATCAAGAGGCAAGTTTGTTCCGGCTTTTGAGGCGGCGGCTTACCGACTAGAAATTGGCGAAGTAAGTGACATTGTAGAGAGCCCATTCGGGTTTCACATCATCGAATTACTCGAGCGCAGAGGCAATCGTATTCGTACCCGTCACATCCTAATCAAGCCTGCTATTGTACCAGCTGATTTGCGACGCGCAAGAAATCTCTTGGACAGCGTTCGCCAGCAGATCCTGAATGATAGTTTGCTATTCAGAGAAGCGGTAACCAAGTACGGCGACGAAGAAGTACAGAGCTACAGCAATGGCGGACGTATGTCGAACATGCAATCGGGCAGCACTTTTTTCGAAATCGCTGATCTAGATCCAATCGCCTTCTTCGCCGTGGATACCCTAGAAGTAGATGATGTAAGCGGACCAGTAGAATTCCAACAACCAGGAACTAATGAAGTCTTTTACAAAATCTTTCAATTAGATAGCCGCACCGTACCGCACCAGGCAAGCCTAGCCCTAGACTATAACAAGATCAGGATGGCCGCCATCGAATCCAAGAAGTCCATCATTCTCAGCGACTGGGTAGGCACCACTATCGCCGAGACCTTCGTCCAAATCGATCGCTCACTAGTCCGCGACTGCGATCTACAAGATCGCTGGTTCTTGATGCGCGAAGATGTAAGACCATAGTTGTCAAGGCCAAGTAAGCCCCGCCGAGGGTGCCCGAAATACGCGGTAGCAATGTCCGAACTACCAGCCCCAACACGCGGTAGCTATGTCCGAACTACCAGCCCCAACACGCGGTAGCGCATTGAAAATTGATAACTGAAAATTGAAAATTGAGCTTCGCCCCGCGAAGCCCCTACTCTATCCCGTGCATCATCTTCTTCATCCAACCATTCAGTAGCACCAACACAATGGCAGCTGCAATAGGGACGGCGGTGAAGATCAAGAAGAAGCCGCTCAAGCCAATTTCTTCGGCGATAGGCTCGATGTAAGAGCCAGTAAGACCACCGGCGAAGTTGGCGATGAAGTTGGCAACGAAGAATACGCCAAACATCAAACCCACCAGCCGCAGTGGTGCCAGCTTCGATACATAACTGAGACCCACTGGCGAAATACACAACTCGCCTAGTGTATGGAACAAGTATGCACCAATAAGCCAAAACATGCTTACGGAGGCTGTTTCTGCACCTTCTGGAATGCTCAACGCACCAAAAGCTAAGATCGCAAAGCCAATACCCAGTAAGGTGAGACCAAGTGCAAATTTGATGGGACCGCTGTTGAGAAAGCTAATTTTCGCCTCCCATACTTTACTAAATGCAGGTGCCAAACAGATAATAAAGAGACTATTAAAGATCTGGAACCAACCCGCTGGCACTTCATTCTCTGCTGCCGTAAATTGACGGTACAGCATATATCCGATCAAACCCCAAACACCTAGAAAGCCTATACCTAAGAGAATATTGGCTAGACTGAAGCGGCTAAAGGTGACACTGAATAGCTTGAAAAGCACCCAGGTAAGCACAATCATCGGCACCACATTCAGAAACAGGTTGGCCCACTGAAAGAACACCGCTTGGCTCCCTGAGAGGCTTCTGTCCGTGTAGTCAAGTGCGAAAATCGTCATCGAACCACCAGCCTGCTCAAAGGCCCACCAGAAGAAGACGATGAAGAAGCTGAGGATGATAATCACCCACACACGGTCGCGTTCGATGCCCGTAAGACCTGGGTCCGTAACTATCCAGCCTACAAAACCAATCACGGATGCGATGATGATTGGAGGCATCATTTCCCGACTAAAGGTTTGAAGAGCATTGACTTGCTCAGCACCGAATATTGAAATTAGGCCATAGATTATAGCACCAATTACAATTCCAATCATAGCCCAGCGCAAGGCTCTTCCCGATCCTTGTGGATTTGAGTCGATGTGGCCACCCTTGGCCATATCTGTATCTATAATTTGGTCTTCGTAGTGAGTTGCAACGGCACTTTCGCCCGGCGCAATTGCTGGGTCCATGTAATCCGGGTGCGATGGCGCTAAGCCAATTCTTCCGAAAATATCTTGAGAGAACCAAAATTGAAGCAGACCTACAAACATGAAAATACCTGCTAGACCAAAGCCAAGTGAGTAACTCACTTGCTCTCCGTAATAGCTACATAGTCCGATGCCCAAAAATGCACCGGCGTTGATGCCCATGTAAAAAATGGTGTATGCACCATCTTTCAGCTCTGGACGGTCAGTATATAGCTGTCCGACGATAGAAGAGATATTTGGCTTGAAGAGTCCATTACCGAGTACCAGCAGGAGCAAGCCCAGGTAAAAGAAGGTAGGTGTTTCAACCGCCATCGAAGCATGTCCGAGCGTCATGATGAGCGCACCAAGTGCAACGGCCCAGCGATAACCTAAAAGTTTATCTGCTAGTATTCCGCCAATCATCGGTGTGAAATACACGAAGCCCGTGTAGATACCATACAGCGCAAGTGCATCAGCTCGATCCCAGGCGCCATCGCCAAAAGCAATCTTTACCAGAAAGACCACGAGAAGAACCCGCATCCCGTAGTAAGAAAAGCGTTCCCACATCTCTGTGAAAAAGAGAACGAATAGTCCGGGCTTATGCCCAAAAATGGAGCTCTCAGGAGCAGTACTGACGATGGTAGACACTAAGCAATAGTTTACGTAGGGTCCAATTTAGCTGAAATACCCGCACTTTACACTTTCTATTCCTATCAGTTGTTAACCTTTTAAAAACTCCTCTGTTGTCGCCGCCGGCCAACCTTCTACCCGAAGTTGCCAGCCGCTCACAGCCAGTTCTTCACGCAGTATTGATAACAGCACATCTGCCTGATTATAGCTCTCCTCATACAGCGCTTCGTAGTCCACTTCTTTCTCAATGCGTTTGCGTACAGATTTCCGTACTGCATTCAGCTCTCTGGCACCAATCTCAGTAAACAGACCTTCGCGGATATCGAAGTACTCCGTATTAAACTCAAAAGCAATTTCGCTGGGCTCAGGCCAGCCAACCACCACGAGTTCCTTATTCTCCCTATCAACATTTACCTGGACGCTATCAAATTCAAAACCTACTAGTACACGCGCATCTGCCCGAATCATCACCTGCTTGTCTCGGAACGGTAGCCAGGAAGTCGCGCCCTCATCATTGTAGCGATACATGCGCGAGTACAAGCCCTCAGCTGTCGCAAATTTTGAGATCTTATTAATCTGATCCTGGACGCGCATCGCGGTACCCTCAATATCGGGTCTGCTCATTTGATCGTGCGCCAACCAGCCTAGTATTCCGGCAAGAGCAATCACCACTACCGTCAGAAGAATGCGCATGTTTGGTTAGTCTTGTGGCAACTCGTAGCGCAGACCACTGTGCTCTTTCAGCACCGCCTTCACGCTACCAACTGACAGCGGACTCTCAATTTGTAGCGGCACATGTGAGTCAAGCGTACTTGTGTACACCCGCATATCACTATCGTCGCTAAACACATCTCCTGCCACCACTTCAGGCGCGATTTCGTAGACGTCGAATTTACCTAGCCCTTTGATGCGCTTACGTTCTTCTTTGCCTTTGTAGCGGACGCCGAGTGGATACTCTTTGCGATCCATAAAGACCGTGATGTCAAATTCTGTGTCGCGTTCTAGGCCTTCATATTTGAAGTTGCGCATAAAGTATATCGCCGAGAGTACATCGTGCAGGCAATCCTTGATGGCAAATTCTCCCGGCCGACTCATGGCTTCTTTGCGATTCTTGCCGCGCCAGCCGATACCTGTTCCGGCGGCTTGATTGTACTCCACGCGCTCATACAAGGTATACTTGCCTTCCTCAATTTCGCGAATGGTGAGCCGTGGCAACAGCGTTTCTTTACTTACGTAGCTTTCGTAATAGTCTCGCACCTTAAAAAACCACTCGTAACTAGAATACGTGGTGCCCAAGGCGCTAAGCTTATATTCCTGTCCGTAATCCTCTACTTTAAAGACCACTTCCCCGGCTGCAATCCAAATGAAGTTGAGGTTGTAATAGAGCTTGTAGACGATCTTTTCGCCTGGTTCGTAGGCAGTATTATTTAGGCTGCAGACCTTCTTGAGCCGTAACTCATCTTCTTGGGCCAGACGTAATTCTGGGTCAGCAGCGGCGGTCACTTTTAAACCCACAGCGGAGATACCGAGCATGCAAATAGCGGCCAACAGCGGCTTACGCAATTTGCTAGATAGGCTTTGTAGTAAGGGTTTGAGCGACATCAGTGCGAAGGATTATACCTAGTCCCACCAACGCGGGGAGGCCCAGATTTAGTACGAAAATAAAAAGTGAAGCTGCTCCTAACGCTAGCACATTGGGATTGTAAGCCTGCCACAATACTAGTGCAATCTCGACGCGGGCAAAGCTTTGCAACACGGCTGGCAATGGCAAAAAGGTTTGGATCAAAAGTAGAACCGCAGTCCCGCTTAGAAGCAAAGCCCAACTGATCTCAACTCCAAAAGCCACAAATGCAAGTGACAACTGTAGCAAGTAAATGGAATATCGAAGCGTGGCTAGCCCCAAGACTTGCCATCTCACTTGCGCCGAACTTCCCAATCCTGCTTCAAACTTTGTAGCACTTGCGAACAAATAGGTTTTCACTCTGCCTGTCGGCGCATTCGCTCTAGGGCTTGTATGCTTTCGCAAAAACCCAACCGCCTGCGGTAGTGCTGCATAGAGTGCAAGGAAACCGGCTAATAAGCCTATGGATAACCAGATGCCAGGCAGCACATATTGGTCGTGCGTAGCTAAACTACCTGCCAAGCTTAAGCTTCCTATCAATCCGAAACTCACTAATGCGATCCATTGCGCGATGCCGCCTAGAAATGTAGCAGCAATGATTCCTGTGCGACTTGCGGATGTATCCCCTACCATTCGGCCCGCGTACTCCCCCACCCGATTTGGCGTAAAGAAACCCAGAGTTATGCCTGAGAGGACTCGTTTTACGGAAGTGAAAAGAGAAAGCGTATCCTGCTCGGTGTGCTGTAATAGCAGTCTAAACTTTACAGCCTCTAACAAAATATTAAACGGCAGTAATAAGGTGATTGCCAAGCACAGCGTGAGTCCTTGCCAATTGAGTGCTTTCGCAAAACCACGGTACAATTCCGTCACATCCTGCCGAATAAATATTTGCTGATACAGCGTATAAATAACGGCTGCGCTCACCCCTACCTTAAACACAAAACCTAGTACGGCAATCCACGAAGTACGGCTAGAGGACTTATGACGATGACTTAGCATATATAAGTGCGGGGTTAGCCTCTACCTTGCGAGCGTGAAGATAGCCGGCTCCGATACACGCAAAACGCGTCGAATTTTAGGTATCGACCCAGGTACAAACGTGCTTGGCTATGCTATCGTAGAGCAGACTGGCTCTAAGCAAACGCTGCTAAAAATAGGCGTACACAAAACTATGGCCGGGTCGACTCACCCTGAAAAGCTGCGGTCGATATTCGAGTGCATCACTACACTTATACTCGGCTACAATCCTGAGGAATGTGCTATTGAGAGTCCATTTTTCGGCAAAAACGTGCAGTCCATGCTGAAGCTCGGGAGGGCTCAGGGAGTAGCGATGGCTGCTGCAATAGCTCAAGGGCTTTCTGTGGCTGAGTACGCGCCAAAGAAGATTAAGATGAGTGTAACTGGCAGCGGTAACGCTAGTAAGGAGCAAGTGGCTGAGATGAGCTGTATGCTGCTCAATTTTAAGCGCGCTGGCGTTCCACTTGATGCTACCGATGCAGTGGCAACCGCGCTAACTCATCTCAACCAAACCCGACTGGCAGGCCTAACGGGCGAGAGCTACTCTGGCTGGAAGCAATTTTTGGATCGCAACCCAGATAAAGTCCGTTAGCCGAGTTTTATAGAAAGACCTTGCTAATTCGAGCTGCAAGCTCCGCGAGATCATCAGCTGATGGGTTCAATTTAGGCTTCGTAAAATTGATATCCTCCATCCGATTCAGCGGTACCAAATGCATGTGCACGTGAGGCACTTCCAATCCGATTATAGCAGTGCCGATTCGTAAGCAAGGAATTTCGCGGTACACAGCCATCGCCACCCGTTTTGCGAAAGCATTAATAGCTGCTAGCTGATCGTCGGTGAGATCGAAATAGTAATCTATCTCCTGCTTAGGCACAACGAGCGTGTGACCTTTCACCAAGGGATTGACATCCAAAAATGCGATATGCTGCGCGTCTTCGGCAATCTTGTGGCAAGGAATCTCGCCATTGATAATCTTCGTGAACACACTTGCCATTAGATAATGCTTATTTCTAAAACTTCAAAAGCAGTAGATCCGCCAGGGGTTTTAATTTCAGCTACTTCGCCTACTTTTTTTCCAAGCAAACCTGCCCCAATAGGACTATCCACCGATATTTTCTTTTCCTTAAACGAAGCTTCAGCGCTACTCACCAACTGGTAGCTAATCTCCTTTTTGTTACTTCTATTCAGCAGCCGAACGGTGCTCAAAACAGTCACCTTATCCGTGGAAAGCTCGTTTTTGTCAAGCACTCGGGACACTGACAGGCTTTTCTCCAGATCGGCGATACGTGCTTCTAACATGCCCTGAGCATCCTTGGCAGCATCGTACTCTGCATTTTCAGATAGATCGCCCTTGTCACGTGCCTCCGCAATAGCCGCCGCGGCCTCTTGCCGACCGTTGGTCTTCATATCGTGAAGCTCTCCTTTGAGTCGCTCAAAGCCTTCAGGGGTGAGGTAATTTACTTTTGACATGTCCTGTTAAAATTGACCTTAGGTCTAAAAGAAGAACGTTTCCCTTGCCACGGGGACAAGGGAAACGTTCAAGTTCTGCTGTAAAGTTAAAACGCCTGGCGTTTATTATAGGTGCAGACGAAGACCAATGTGGTGAGTGCCATCAAACACACGGTTATGTGCGTAAGCATAATCAATCATTAGACTCTTGCTATCCTTATCAGCGGTGCTCTTTCCGAGTGGAATACGACCTGTTAAGCCTCCTGAAAGGCCTGTAGCCAAAGGTGCGCTAGGGTCATCGCCAGCTACTCCAAGTTCGGCGTTGTAGCCACCACGAAGCATGAAGAGATTGTTGAAGGAGTACTCTACACCTGCGCCTAGCTTGTCACGGCTAAAAGCATTAGAGGTAAAGTTGGCAACGAGTGTAAGCTGGTTTTGAGCTTCAGCATCTAGATCGATGTCGTAGCTAGTACCAATATTTAACTGGAACGGCAAGTCAAAGTCGGAGAGTCGCTGCTGGCCAGTGATTGGGTAATCACCAGTTACAGGCTCAGGAAATTGCTCAGCAATACCGTCACCGTCGAACTTCATACCTAGGCCAACATTACGAAGTGAAATTCCGAGCTTAAACTCATCTCTATCACCTGTGACATACTGTACACCAGCATCGATTGCAAACCCGGTGGCACTTACGTTGAAGATGGCTTCTGATATGAAGCGAAGACCTACACCTACGCTAATCTTCTCTTCGAAGGTTTTGCTGTAAGCAAGTCCAATGTGAAAGAAAGTAGGCGAAAAGGTTGATCCAGTGCCCTCAGGAGTATCGACAGTAGTTAGGTCAATCTCACCGAATGATAGCGCTGCAATCGTCATTCCGAACGTCTGTCCGTTACCGAGTGGGGCTGCGATACCGATGGCGCTCATATTGATGTCAGTACCACCGAGGTACTGCATGTTACTGATGGTCACTTCGGTAGCGTTGGCACGTCCGAGACCTGCAACGTTGATACGAAGTGCCTCAGCACCCCCAACATTGGCGGTGGTCATACTACCGAGACCAGCCGACCGTGCGAAGGGGTTCATTAATAGCTCGTAAGCTCCCGCCTCACCTTGGCGATCCGGATTACCAGCAAAAGCTGCCAGAGAGGCCAGCAGAAGAATACTTGTGAAGTAAAGTTTGCGCATGCGCTTTATGATTTAAACGGGCGGAGACTAGCTCTTTGGAGAACTACTCTCCGCCCGGATATTAGCAAAGGGGGATTAGAGGCCTGAAGGGTCGAATGCGCGCTGAAGCAAGAATGCCTTCAAGGTGCGTTCGCCTAATTCAAAGGCATCAACGTGGACTAGATATACACCAGAGGCCACTGGAATGCCTTCGATGTTTTTCATATCCCAATCGAGATCTGGGTAAATCTGGCGACTCACGATTGCACGGTTGCTACGACGTGGATCATCTTGATTCACATCTACGCCGCGTAACTCTTCTGCACGCTTGTACTGACGGATAAACTTACCATCAAGTGTGTAGATCGTTACGTTGGCCCGTGGAGGCAAGTTGGTGATCCGAATCAGGTTACTAAACTCATTGAGCTCGTACTCTGAGTAGCCATAGTATGGGTTTGGTACTATGTTGATGAAGCTCAGAATAGAATCCGCTTTACTCAAGGGCACATCCGTTGCCGTTACGTCACGCAGCTCCAGCTGGTAAGCCGGGTATCCCTGATTCACACCTGTTGGTGCCTCACCATAACGATCATCAGCATCGAACTCCTCAGCAACTTGGTATGAGTTGTTTACGCGCAATTTCGCAACTGTTGTGCTTGGAATTAATCCTTGCGCATACGTCTGAAATGGAGTCGCTGATAGCGGCAACGAAGCGTAAGTCAACAAGCTAAGTGCTTCACGACGGCGGCCGTTACTCCCACTTGCAAGCAAGTCACGAATCTGAGCACACTCGTCATAAGGCTCACGAGTTACGTACACAAAGTGCTGTCCACCCGCAATAGCCAAGAAGAGCGCTGGCTGGAAACCCTGACCTACTCCCTGCGGAATCAAGAAAGGTGTTCCTGATGGGTTGAACATCATGTCACGACCTGTAAGCGGAGTGCTCTGTGAGCCATCAGCATTCAAGAAGTCATTGTAAGGGTTGAATATATCGTCATCGTAACGAATCGCACTGTTCTCGCCAAAGAAAACATTCAAGCGCTGACCAGTCTCAACATCGATAGCGTAACCTGGGAACCAGCCCATGCCAATACCGTCACCGTCAGCATCTGGTAAGCCATCGCCATTGGTATCCTCTTTGCCTACTGAAGCAGCAGTACGAAGATCGAATTGACGTGCACCATCCTCAGTGTCAACACCTGCTGTAACCGTGAAATCAGACGTTCCTGTCTCTACGACCACGCAACGACTCCACAGTGACTTATCAGCTGTGAAAACGATGTCTACGTTGTTCAAGTCTGACAATTCGTAGTCGTCACGCAGACGGCTAGTACCTGCGATGTAAGCTGGTGTGATGATACCGATAGGTGAAGTCTCATTGGTCCAAGTTGTGAGTCCCATGGTTGACCACTCACCTTCGAAACAGTTGGTAAGTCCTTGGAAAGGATCCTTATCGAAGGCATTACCTCGGATATCAACTTCAGAAGCTTCGGTAAGCATGAAACCAAACAGTGCGGTACCAATCGGGGTAGTCACCTTGTTTGGAATCGGAGCAAACCAACGGGCTCCTCCGTCTGGCTGAGTCACTTCATATCCAATACAGCCATTTGAGCGATCGCCGCTGGTATTGCTACCTGGCTCATCTACCTGTCCTAGTGTGACTGAGATACCGAGTGTACCAATTACTTGCTCGTTAAGCGAAGCGAAGCTTTGCCCTTCGATAATCACAGTGCCTTGCTGGTCAAGCATGCGCCATGTGCCATTCTCATCGAGATCATCATCATCCATGTCGTCGTCGCTAAACTCGATGCGATAGTTACCGTCGGTAGCTTCGAATGGATTGTATGTACGTGCCGTTACAGGTGACTCACCTTCTTGATACACCGGCATGTTGTCGGTGTTGCCAGCCATGAAGCGCTCACGCTCACCAGCAATAAGGTCTAGGAAGAACGGACCAGTACCTACACCATCAAGGCGGGTTACCTGGGCTGCTTTGTCTTCCTCGATGATAGCAACATCTGTGATTGGACGTGGTACGCCAATATATGTCGCCACGTTGTTACGTCCTTCTAGGTAAGGGCGCGGTTGGCCACTCGCCGTAATTGGATCGAAGTCACCGTAGCTGTTGTAAGCGTATGATACTACTGTGAAGTAGTAAGGCTTGTGATTTATGAGACGTGTATCCTGTCCCGATGCAAACTGATCGATGGATACACGAATCACAGACTCAGTACCTTGGTCGGTTTCCTGTGACTGCACCTGCTCAATCGGCTCAAATACCGGCTGTGAAGGATTTAGTGGGTTAGGAATCGCTCTCCAGTTGTAAAGCTCACCAACACCGTTACGAACATCACTTTGTGCAATGAGACGTGCTTCTGTTGGGTCATTGAGATTGGCAACAGATACATTACCGTTACGCAACTGGTACACCTTGTAACCTTCGAAGCGGTAAAGTGAATCCGATACACCATCTGGTGCGAGAAGATCTTGCTCTACATAGCTTTGGAAAGCGTTGTTTGATGCATTAGTATCGTTCGTTAGGATTAACGTAAGCTTGCGATCAAGCTCAATGATATCAACGTCTGGTGCATCAGGACCATCAGTAATGTCGAAGCAGGCATCGAACAAGTTCTGTGCAAGATCATCAGCTGCAAAGAGGCGGTCCATTTGTGGACATGGATAAGTCTCCTCATCTGCTACCCAAGGCACTCCAATGATAAGCTCGTTAACAGCACCTGCACGCAGCGTGAAGGGACCAGAAGCCTGAATGGTACGGCGGTCACCCTCACCCAAGTTTTCGCTACACATAGACCAAGCATCACTAGACTGGTCTGATGGTAAACTAGGAAATGCGTATTTTACAACAGCGCCTCCGGTTTGGTAACCTGTTCCTCCTACCGTGTAAGGAGTTCCATCACGCCAGAGTCCACTTAGCAAGTTGTAAAACTCACCAGGAGCACCAGCAGTTGGATCACCCATACCTGGACTTGGAGGTACGCGCAAGAAGTAAGTAAACGATGACATACCCAATTCTTCGGTAGAGTCGATGCCCGTTACTGGATCAATTGTGATCGACTTAGGACCGCGGAAGTAATCGATACCTACTAATGGTACATCTGACCCGTACGTTGGTACAGCTCCACAAGTAGCACCAGCGTTACCGTCTACTGGATCGGTGTTATAGTAGTATGCGAGTGAACGAGTAGTATCACAACCAATGAAGTCATCATCAGAGCAACCGAGGTCACCATCTACCCAAATACCGAAGAATGTATTCTCGAGTGGATCTCGTCCCCTGTTGATCAACTTATAACGCTGAAAGGTCATGTTGTTAAGCGCATCATTAGTTGAGTACGCGAACGCCTGTACCTGGATCTCCATCTCCAGTGGAGTCTGTGCTCCAGAGTTTTCGGCAACGTTACCGTTATCGTTATAGATCCAGAAAATCATTTGATCCGGAAACTGTGGGGTGTCACGGTTATTCTCGTCGGCATTGTAGAAATCCTCACACCCTTCGATCTCGATGATTGGGTAGTCACCACTGAGTGGATCATAAAGGCCATCAATGTTACAGTTGCCATCATCGTCACAGTAGTCATAGAATCCTGCAAGACCTTGGTTGGTGTTTGGTGGTGGGAAGCCGTGAACCTCCTCGAAGTAAGGATTACCACGTGCAGGCCAGCCTTTTACACCAGCAGGAATCATGTCATCGGTGTAGTCGATCTCGTTACGTAGAGCAGCTTGAAACAAGCGATTGTGCTCACGAATTTCTGAGGCGTTTACTACGAAAAACTTATCCCAGTTAGAACATACCTGCTGCGGAATCTCTCCAGTTTCAGGGTCAAGCGGTCCTGGGTAGTAATCAAAGTCACCCATGCTACGTCCGTACTGTTGTGCGGCAAGCTTAAGGTTGTTGGCGTTATCAAATCCACCTAACCAGATTGCACTGGAATAGATAGAAGATACTTCAAGTTCTCCTGGCTGCACTTTAGGCACGATATACCGACCGTCACCACCGTTCCACCAGACGTCGCCGATGTTGAGGCGAGCACGAACGTTGTTCACGTCCATGTCGATCGGTGTAAGTCCACCGTTGCAGTTCACACGGGCATTGAGGCGCCCGCCTGAATTATTATTAGCTGGTGCATTGCGCATAGAGAGCGGCATTGCGGCAAAGCCGCTCTGCGCTAACAGTACAAGCGTAGCTGTGATTAAAAGAGAAGCGGTACGATAAATATTCATACTCACGAATTTTTCAGGTGATCTGAGTGAGGCGCGAAGCCCGGTGATTAGAAACTGACACTCGCGCCCAGAAAGAATCGGCGTGGCAGACTGAAGAAGTTTGGATTAAGCACGCGGTACTGGTAAGAGCGTGCGTAGGCTTCCTGATCAATTTGATCACGAAGAAATTGCGCTCCCGTTGGTGATACCAGGAAGCCATCATCAGTAGGCGAACCAGTTGCCGGGTACACTGAGATGATGTTACGGCGGTCGAGCACGTTGCTCACACGTAAGTACACATTCATATTAACGCCTTTACCGTTCTCATTGAAGAGATCGAAATTGCGATCAATACGTGCATTTAGTGCTATGTTCCATGGCAAGCGCGCACCGTTGAGGTCACCCTCATTACCACGTCCGTCTAGTTGTGTTGCAAACTGCTGACGTGTGTATGGACGGCCACTTACTGCCGAACCGAAGAAGTTGACACCCGTGTTTTCGAACAAGTTGACACCAAAGATTTCTGGACCCTGGTTATTGCCGTAGCGATAGTCAATTGAGCCACTGATCCGGTGGCGCTCATCGTAGCTAAGAGCGTAAAGTGTACGAAGGTTACCACGTGCACTACTTCCCGCCTGTGAGTTCTCATCCGAACCGGTACCATCCGCGAACTGAAGGCCATAAGCCATACGCAAGCTGATAGGACCCGTACGACGCAAGTCGTAGCTCAGGTTAAATCCTTTTACGGTACCGAAATCCTGGTTGTCATAGGTCGTATAGTTACTCGCTCCCATAGAGAAGAGGTAAGTACGACGCTGAACCATGTCACGCATTTCACGCACAAAGAAGCTAAGCTTCAACGCAGAACTCTGTGAGATACGCTGCTGGAATCCTGCTTCATAATCTACCGTACGGGTAGGCTTCAGGTTAGGGTTGTTGGCTACATAGTTGGCACGGTTGATATTATCAAACCAGTAGTAGTAGTCGAGTGCTGTAGCAACAGTGTTGCTTGGCGGACGCTGAACGAGTACATCGTAGTGAGCGAAGAAGTTAGCATTCTCAGAGATCGGGAAGCTAAAGGCCATACGAGGCATGAAGTTGATCTGTGCTTCGTAGTCTTCGAAACTTGCGTTCGGATCAAAATCCGATGAACGGATGAAGTTCTGTCCACGCTGAATCTCCTGATCTTCTGAAACGCTACCAGTTGGATTGGCACGCTCATCAACAAAGGCCGCATTCTGTACAGCTCCTTGGAAGATCACTTGCGGGTTGTTTACCTGCGCACCGCTAGCATCAAACCAAGTATCGTTGTCACGGAAAGCCTTAATAGACTGTCCGCCTGCTGTCTCAGTGTACACCTTAGCACCCGCTGGGATATTAGCTGGTACTGTGTAGTCCTCAGCAAAATCAAATTGATCTACAGTCTGAATGTCGTAAAGCTCATACGGATCTTTAAGCACCTTAGTGTTCGCATCAAAGTAATCGACACGTACACCAGCTCTCAAGATGATGTTACGGAACTTGAACTTGTCCTGGATGTAGCCCGCCGCGTAAATCGGCTGAATTGGCGCTACCGGGAAAGTACGCTGACCTTCGTTGTTGCGTGCAGTAAAGAAGTCATCCCACTGCAGGTTGCTGCTTACTTCTTGTCCAGTGTAGTCATATCCATAGTATAGGATATCCTGATTAGAAGTCGCTTCCGGTGCAGAGAACATGTCAATGCTCAACTGGTCAGGTGTAAGTCCATCAATATTTACGTAGTCACGCTCACCTTCAGGCAACCCTTCACGCACAGCGCGGAAGAAACGTGAATCCGGTCCGAGAGCGTCAGCATCGAAGCCTCTGCCATATTGAATCTGTGGCACTCCAATGGTAGTTCCAGGAACACTCAGGTTTGGAAGTTGTACCGTGTCAATTCGTACAATCACATTACTATCAAGTGATTGTAGTGGCTGATTACCAAGTGCACGTGCAGTAGTCCACAAGCTTCGCGGAAGAATAACGTAACGACGGTTGATGCGCTGCTCGTAAAGCAAGCCTAACTGAATGCTGTGCTCACCGGCATTTCCTCCGGCTGGCTTTAAATCGAATTGTGTCTGAAGATTAAACGTAATAAGATCGTTTTGCTCTTGCTCGTAGCGATTGTAGATCTGACCAATGTTGGTGTGCAAACCGTAAAGTCCGTCTTGGATCAAGCTCGACAAGTTGCCGTTGTTTGCAAGAATGTCGCGCTCTGCAACACCTTCAGCAGACTCAAGTCCACGCTTGTTGTAAGCTGCAAGTACAGGGTTAACATTCCCAGGAGTGAATCCGCGGTAATCAGGCGTGTACGGAAGTGTATTAATAAACGAGGTGTCTTGATTAACTACTGTATCAAACAAAGGCACACTTGCGATATCAAACTTGCCAATGTAACCGTAGTCAAAAAAGCGATCCTCGTGACGCGTATCCTGTAGCAACTGGTTGCTGCGCTGGTAGCCAAACTGTAAAGTGTATAGCGCATTGCGAATCAAGCTGTTTGAGTCGGCAGCGCTACCCTGAGCACCTAGACGGTGACGGAAACGGAGGTTACCACGGTAAGTTTCCTCATCGTTGTATGGGTTATTGTGAGCATTCAGCAAGCGCCAGTTTTCCTGCGTTTGGCTGTTCTCACCGGGTGTGAAACGGTCACTTTGATCGGCGTAGTTACCAGTCAGTGTAAGATCAATCGCTTCGTTGAGGCGAGCATCAAGCTTACCTGTAATGTCAGTACGAGTAAAGTCCTCGAATGGCTGAGCATCCAGCACCTGCACATCTTCTTCCTGCAAGAAAGATGCACGTGGAAGTGGTGACTCGTCAGCGAAGTTTTGTACCGGATTAGCTTCAAGGCGGTTCTTAGCCTCTTCAGTAATGTAGTATACATCAGTTGCCGGTGGATCATCGTCTTCACGATAAGTGTAACGACCACTAAAGCGGTAGCCCAGTACTGTTTGCTCTTGGCTATCCCCAATCTTACGCTTCAAGATTGGTCCTGAGAGTGCGACACCTACTAAGTTGTTATTGTAAGGATCAAGAAACTTAGAGGTCTCAGCCTCAACAAATCCGTTAAATTCACTAGATGGACCTTTAGTTGTGATGTTGATCAAGCCACCACTTAGGTCACCGTACTTAGCCTCTACACCACCAGTTACTACTTGGATCTGTTCAATCTCAGTCTCTGGAGGTAAAGCGCCAGTAACGCGAATACCATCAATGATATACTGTGTGGCATCAGCACGTCCACCACGAATCTGGACGTCATCGCCCTCATCTGCTGCGGTAGCACCGGCACCCACTGTTGCAATGGCACCGATATTACGTGTACCGAGTTGCTTGATATCATCTGAGGTAAGCGTGGTACCCTGCGAAGTCTCGTCAACACGCATCGGATCGACCTTGTAGCCGGTTACGATTGCTGTTTCCAGCTCGATACCTGCATCCTCAAAAGCCATGTTGAGTTTGTTCTCCTGGCCAATAAGTAATTGGAAGTCTTGAATGATACGCGGGGTGTAGCCCACATATGAAAACTTGACGTTGTAACGTCCCGGATCGAGTTCGATACGGTAGTTGCCGTCAAAGTCTGTAGTAGTACCGGTGATGAATGCATCACCATTGAGGATAGTCACGTTGCCGCCGATAACGGGATCGCCAACATCATCGATTACAGTACCGAAGATGGCCTGTTGTGCCGATAGAGTATAGCAACCAAGTAATACGAGAACGCTAACGAGTAGAGTACGAGTCATATGGTGTCGATAATGCCAGCTGCGGTGATCGTTCAATTCTTGGGCATGCAGCGCTACCAAAAAATCGGCGTTGGTACGTGAAGCTTAACGCCTCACCAACGGTGCAATAATAACTAAACCTTACCGGTACTTTCGGTGATGACCTTCAACTTTGCTAACGGGCAGACATCTTATACCCACTCTCATGACGGCTCGCGGACGTTTCGACACATGTTTCACACCTTCCGATTACGCTAAATCACTTACACGTTCCAACACAATACTCGCGAGCGCCTCTTTGCTCTCAACCGTCCAGCCCGCCACGTGCGGCGTCATTACTACATTAGGTAGGGCTATCAGCCCTTGCATTACTACCCGTTCTGCTTTGCTGTAAGTCTGTGGCACTTCGTTGGGGAATACATCCAGACAAGCTCCGCCAATTCTGCCAGATTCCAGACCTATTAATAATGCTTCAAGGTCTAAGGCTAGTCCTCTAGACGTGTTGACAACTATCGCACCCGGCGGCAACAAGGCCAACTTTGTCGCGTCCAAGTAGCCAATTGTCTCACTCGTCAGCGGCAAGTGCAGTGATAAGATGTCAGCTTTCGCCAAAACCTCACCCGCATCAGCAGCCTCCTCTACCCAAGGCGTATTGGCCTCCGCAATCGCACGATACTTATCGTAAGCAAACACGGGATTTTCGAAGCCGCGGAGCGTTTTGGCGAAAGCTGGACCTGTATGGCCATAGCCGATAATGCCTACCGTCTTGTATTTTAGCTCGAAGCCCCGTGCGGCCTCCCTATCCCAAGCCAAATCGCTAACCTGGCGGTGTCCCTCCCTGAGTTTTGCCGAAAGGCTTAAAATCATGGCCAACGCGTGCTCTCCAACCGCCGGTGCATTGCCTTCTGGACTTGATATAATGGCTACGCCGCAGGTTTTGGCGTAAGCCTGGTCAATCATCTCAAGGCCAGAACCAAGCCTGCCGATCCACTTTAGCTGTTGCGCATTGTCTAGCAACTCGCGCTGGACGAAAATTTTAGAATTGATGACGAGGCCCACATAGTCCCCCACCCGCTCGATAACTTGCTCGAGTGTGATGTCTGGCTCGTATTCTACACTGTATCCGAGTGCTTTGAGGCCTTTCGGCAAAACTTCGTGAACGCCATCCGTGATGAGTACCCGTCCTTTATGAATCATTTTGCGAAGGTGGGGCACGTGCACCAACTGATTGTGGTGTGTAGGTTTGCAGGCTATGAAAATATTGAGCCTCTACTTAAGTCTGACGGTATTACTCGCCCTGGTGGGCTGCGGAGAATCACAGCCCAAGGTGGATCCTTATGTATATGCCGACCTATATGTGCGCTATCAAGAAGAAACAGGAGGCTTTACGGCCGAGGCCAAACTTAGCCTGCGCGACTCGACAACAGGACTAGATACAGCCTATCTCGCACCGGGTGGCATGGCCTTCATGAACTCAAACGTAGACCCAAATACGCGCGACGATAAATTTGTGAAGTACCGCCAGCTCGTAAACGCAGATGCCAAGGCCATCCCAAAATTCACCTTCACGCTGCCCAGCGGCAAGCAACTTAAAGTAGAAGGAACACTAAAGGTGATCGATACTATAATTATGGGGCCGCTGCCTACCCACAACTTTGGCCTGACGGTATACCCACTTGACCCGCTGGATACACTCGGCAAAAATGAAACCCTCTCGGCGCTCTGGCAACCTAATAACGAGTCGGCAAAACTGGGCACCATCGTAGGCCCTACGCAGGCAAATTCAGGCTACGTATTTGCACGAAACTCTGTAGCTGACTGGCCACTGGGACAAGGCAAGCTGAGCTTTATCCGCAGACGGGTTACCAAATTTGAGCAAGACGGGGCCGTCGTGTTACTAAGTGAAGAGGTGTACACAGAGCCACTACCCTCATCTGTGGTGAACTAGCACGATGGGCAACCTGGCCATGAGTGTGGACGATGTGTGGATGAATGCCTGCATCGTGGTGCGATTTGATGCGTGTGACAAAGACCATACTTGGTACATTTGCGCCGATTTGCCCTGACCACACCTTACTACTATGCCGAAGGATACCTCGATCCGCTCAGTTCTCATCATCGGATCTGGTCCGATCATTATTGGACAAGCCTGCGAATTTGATTACTCCGGTACCCAAGCGGCGCGGTCGCTGAGGGAAGAAGGCATTACAGTAGGACTGGTAAATTCCAATCCGGCAACAATCATGACTGATCCGGTAACGGCGGATCATATTTACCTGCGCCCGCTAACGGTAGAAAGCCTGGACGCTATTCTTACAGAGCAATCTTTTGATGCAGTGTTGCCTACAATGGGCGGGCAAACAGCACTAAATCTCGCCATTGAATGTGGTAAAGTTGGGCTGTGGGAAAAGCATAACGTGAGGCTTATTGGCGTAGACCTGGAGGCTATTGATCTGGCCGAAAATCGTGAGCTTTTTAGGAAGCACATGGAGTCGATAGGCTTGAAGTGTGCCCCGGCAATGATTGCCAATTCCTTTTTGGAAGGCATGGAAGCCGCGCAGAAAATTGGATTCCCGTTGGTAATCAGGCCCTCGTATACCCTAGGCGGATTTGGTGGCGGGTTTTGCCACAAGGCAGAAGATTTTCCAGACTTGCTGCGTCGCGGATTAGAGGCAAGCCCTACGCACGAGGTACTCATCGATAAAGCCGTACTAGGCTGGAAAGAATTTGAGCTAGAGCTGCTGCGTGACTCGGCAAATAATGTGGTGATTATCTGCACGGTCGAGAACTTCGACCCGATGGGCATCCACACCGGAGATTCGATTACGGTGGCCCCAGCCATGACCTTGAGCGACAAGGCTTATCAAGATATGCGCAACCAGGCAATCCTGGCCATGCGATCGATGGGAAATTTTGCGGGCGGATGTAACATCCAATTCAGTCAAAATCCTGAGACGGAGGAGTTAATTGTTATCGAGATCAATCCACGGGTGTCGCGCTCTAGTGCTTTGGCTAGTAAAGCAACGGGCTACCCAATTGCTAAAATCGCTGCCAAACTGGCCCTCGGCTACCACCTCTCCGAGCTCAAAAATCAAATTACAAAGACCACTAGTGCATATTTTGAGCCTACGCTTGACTATGTAATCGTGAAGATTCCGCGGTGGAATTTCTCGAAGTTTCCGGGCGCTGATCTGCAGCTAGGCTTACAGATGAAGTCGGTTGGCGAAGTAATGGGCATCGGACGCTCATTTCTTGAGGCTTTGCAGAAGGCGTGTCAGTCTCTGGAAGATGGACGTGCGGGCCTTGGCGCAGATTCGAAGCCCTTTGTGCGCATTGACGATGTACTCGCCCGTCTGGAAAAAGCGCAAGACGATCGCCTGTTTCGCATCAAGGACGCGATGAATTTAGGTATCCCGGTCTCGACTATTCATAAACTTACTAAAATCGATAACTGGTTTTTACACCAGATAAAGCGACTGGTAGATGAAGAAAACGAGCTAGGTAAGCTTCGCCACGCCGACCAAATAGATGAGGCGCATATGCTTCGCCTTAAGCGCTTAGGATATTCTGATGTGCAGCTGGCGCATGTATTAGGTGTGGATGAAGAAGCAGTTAAAGCTCAGCGCGAAGCTTTAGGAATTAGGCGGACCTACAAAACAGTAGATACCTGTGCTGCTGAATTTGAAAGTTATACAAATTACTTCTATTCTACTTTTGGCGTAGAGAATGAAAGTATCGTATCCGACAAAAAGAAAGTAGTTATTCTGGGTTCGGGTCCGAATAGAATTGGTCAGGGAATAGAGTTTGATTACTGCTGCGTGCACGGAGTCATGGCTGCCAAAGAAGCAGGCTATGAAACGATCATGGTGAATTGTAATCCGGAAACCGTATCGACTGACTTTGACATAGCAGATAAACTATACTTCGAGCCCGTATTTTGGGAGCACCTGGAGGCTATTCTCGACCATGAAAAGCCAGAAGGTGTGATTGTGCAACTGGGCGGCCAGACGGCGCTGAAGTTGGCTGAAAAGCTAGAGCAGAAAGGAATCAAGATTATAGGTACCAGCTTTGATTCCATGGACTTGGCTGAAGATCGCGGTCGCTTCTCTGATCGACTCAAGGCACTTGGCATTCCTTACCCGCCCTACGGCGTTGCAGATGATGTGGATGAGGCCAAGCGCGTAGCCAATGAAGTCGGCTATCCTGTACTGGTGCGCCCGAGTTATGTACTTGGCGGTCAGCGCATGCGGATAGTAATTAACGATCAGGAGCTAGAGCGGCACGTGCTGAGTATTTACAAGCACATGCCAGGCAATAAGGTGCTTATCGATCACTTCTTAGATCGAGCTAAAGAAGCCGAAATAGATGCTATTTGTGATGGCGAAGATGTGCACGTTATGGGCATCATGGAGCACATAGAGCCTGCGGGTATTCACTCCGGTGATTCGGCGGCTGTGCTGCCAGCCTATTCTCTCACGGTAGAGGAATTAACTACCATGAATGAGTACGCAGAGCTCCTGGCTCGCGACTTAAAGATTATTGGACTAATCAATATCCAATTTGCAATTAAAGAAGGCCAGGTGTATGTAATTGAAGCCAATCCTCGCGCTTCTCGCACAACTCCCTTTATTGCCAAAGCTTACCAAGAACCGTATCTCAAGCACGCCACACACGTGATGCTAGGCTACAAAAAGCTAAAGGACATTTACATCGATCCGCGTCCGCAGGGCTACGCTATTAAGGTTCCAGTATTCAGCTTTAATAAGTTTCCAAACGTTGATAAGCAGCTCGGCCCGGAGATGAAAAGTACGGGTGAGGAGATTCGTTTTGTGAAAGATTTGACGGATCCTTTTTTCCGCCAACTTCACAAGGAGCGGAGTATGTATTTGACGCGGTAGCCTAATAATTCGCTGAAGCGAATTATTAGGCTAGAATTTTCAATTTTCAATGCGCTGCCGCGTGGGGTGGGCTTGAAAGGGATGACATTGCTGCCGCGTGGGGGGCTGGGGACTGGACATTGCTGCCGCGTATTTAATTTCTGGCTACTAAGGCTTTGGTGGCCATGATGCCTTCTCGCTCGCCTAGGGCTTCGCCTTCGTATTCGATGCCTACGAATCCGCTGTAGCCGTGGGCTCTTACGGTGTCGAGCATGCGGGCGTAGTCGATGGTGGTTTCGTTGCCTTCAGTATCGAAGCCGTAGCTTTTTGCACTTACGGCTTTGGCAAAGGGCATCCACATGCCTACTGCTGTGTAGATGCTATCGGGGGCAACGGCATTTTTGCAGCCGGATTCCCAAACGCCTGGGACGTTGCGCAGTCTGCACCAGTTGCCGAAGTCAGGTAGAATGCCAACATTACTTAGACCTACCTTTTGCATGACCTCGGTGAGCCAGTCAGGATCTGATGAATAGCCGCCGTGGTTTTCTACCAGCACGTTCACCTCTTTGGGCGCGCCATATTCACCTAGCGCAGTGAGACTTGCTACTACGCGACCCATAACTTCAGCTTTTGTGCCCTCGCCGCCTGCATTAACGCGGATAGTCGGGATGCCACTGCCCCAGGCTGCGTCAATCCAATGTTTGTGATGCTCAATGGCTTTGCTGCGCGCGGCGTCATCTGCATCGCCCAAATCACCCTCACCGTCAATCATGATGAGCACCTCTGTGATGTCGGCTTTACGAGCAGCCGCATCCAATTTGCTGACCACATTCATAACTGTTTTGCTGTGATCGGCACCTGGGTCGATATCAGCTTTGTAGAGCTGCGATACATATTCTACGCCTTCAAAACCTAATTCCTTTGCATCGGCAGCGAATAGATATGGGTCACGGCCGCCACGGTATGCTTTGTTGTATGACCACTGCGCCAGGCTCAACTTTAAAGGGCCGCTAAATGCGACGCGAGCTGGAGTTGTGGCTGCTTCGTCTACAATTTCTGCAGATGTGTCAGGATTGGACTGGTCGCCACAAGACAGCAATAGCAATGATGTAAATGCGAGGATTGAACTTAGCTGGAGCTTCATACGGAATGAGTTAATAGTGGAAAAGGTAAAACGGGAGTTTTGACGAAAGTCGCCTAATCATTAATGACTTGCGGTAGGTGTTGCTTCGGCTAAATGTAAATCCGAAGCTGTGCGGCGATTTCTCACCCAAAAGTACAGCAGGGTGAAGCATACAATGAGTAGCAAGGGGAAGGCGATCATGGTGGAAAGCACTTCACGACCAGCGGCCACTTCGGCGGCGATACCAGATAGTCCTGAAGCTTCGCCAGCAGCGGCAGCCTCGTCTAGCCAACCTCCGATAATTGGATTCCAGATGGTCATGGAGAACATGCCCGCGCCACCAACGAGTGAAAGTCCAAGCGCGCCTGTTTGAGGCAAATAATCTCCTACAAAGCCTAGCATCGTGGGCCAGAAAAAGCAGATACCCAAAGCAAATACGACTGCTGCGCCATACACTGCGCCACCGCTTGCGACTGTGAGTAGGTATATGCCGGCTGTCGCCAAAACAGCACTCGTTAGCAGCACCAGCACAGGATTGATGCTGTGAATTAAATACCCGCCAAAGAAGCGCCCTAGTGCCATGATACCGGTCACTAAAGCCAGTACCAACAAAGGCTGCGCACCCGAACCGCCGAGTATTTTCTCCACCCATTGCGTAGTCGAAAATTCGGTAGCGGCCGTGAGCGTCATGCAAATTGCAATGAAAATGAATAGCGGGTTGAGTAAGCCTGCGAGGTTGCGGCTCGTGTCGCTTTCGATATTTGCACTGCGCGGAAAAGCTTGACCAAAAATGAGCACGCCATAAACAAGCGTAGGTAACAGCATGATGCCTATTTGTGCTTGCCAACCGAAGTCCATGCTGCCCATGACTTGCGCCACGAGACTGCCAATTACGATACCGCCTGGAAACCAGACATGGAAGCGATTAAGCATCGCGGTGGTTTTGCCGGGGTACATATCTACAATCATGGGATTGCAAGCCGCCTCAACTGAACCATTGGCAAACCCTATAAAAAATGTACTGATCATTAATCCCCAAAAGCCGCCCGCCGTCATGGTGAGCACTAGTCCCAGCAAGTGCGAAAAGAAGGCAACGTACATGAGGTTGCGCGGTCCAACGCTATTGTAGGCCAATCCGCCCAGCATCATGGCTACCGGAAAGCCAAGAAATGCCATAGAATTTACCCAGCCTAATTCGCTAGCACTCAGCGCAAAGTCAACACCTAATTCATTGAGTATACCAGCGCGAATGGCAAAGGTCATGGCCGTAGTAATAAGCGCCACACATGCCGCCAAGAATAGTCGGTCGCGATTGGCGGGCACACCTGCTGGTATAGTCAGATCGGCTTCGGAGTCAAGAATGGTAGGCACTGGCAACAGATTTATACGGAGGGTAAAGCAACAAAAAAAGCTTTATTTGGCAAGTGAGCGAAATAGTGTCTAAATCTAGGGGGGCAATCAGTCTCGCTCAGCAGCTCAAGTGTACGATTAACTTGCGCGACATGAGCACGGTAATCACAGCAGGCAGACGACTGCGCATGGGCATGGTAGGCGGCGGCCCCGGAGCCTTTATTGGCAACGTACACCGCATGGCCGCTCGACTCGACAACCAAATAGAATTGGTTTGCGGTGCCTTTAGCTCTTCGCCAGCAAAGAGTCAGATCGCTGGCAAAGAACTACATCTTGACCCAGCTCGGGTGTACGACGACTACCAAACCATGATCAGGGAAGAGGCAAAATTGCCCGCCGACAAGCGCATGGACTTCATGAGCATTGTCACCCCCAACCACTTGCACTTCGCACCTGCTTTGGCGGCACTTGAGGCGGGGTTTCATGTGGTGAGCGATAAGCCCATGACGCTCACTACTCAAGAAGCTGAGCAGCTTGTGGAGGTGGTGGCTCGCACGGGTTTGGTTTTTGGGCTTACCCATAACTATACAGGCTACCCAATGGTAAAGCAGGCTCGTGCGATGGTGGCCGACGGACATTTCGGGAAGGTGAGACGCGTGCTGGTGGAGTATCCACAAGGTTGGCTTTCAGAGAACTTGGAAGCTACTGGTCAGAAGCAGGCAGCTTGGCGAAGTGATCCGAAGAAGTCGGGGGCGGCAGGGGCAATTGGCGACATTGGGACGCACGCAGAAAACCTGGCTAGCTATGTGATTGATCAAGAGATTCACGCTCTGCTGGCGGAGACAACCAGCTTTGTAGAGGGCCGAGCACTGGATGATGATGCCTCAGTATTGATGCGATATGATGGTGGCGCGAGGGGTTTGCTCTTTTGCACGCAAGTAGCGGCTGGCGAGGAAAACGGCCTAAAGCTGCGCGTGTACGGAGAGACTGGCGGCCTGGAGTGGCGGCAAATGGAGCCAAATACCTTGCGCGTGATGAGACACGAGGCTCCGGCAGTTATGTATCGCACAGGAGTGGGAGATTTAGCGCCGATTGCCCAAGCATCGAGTCGAATACCAGCGGGGCATCCAGAGGGCTTTTTGGAGGCTTTCGCGAATATTTATGTCGGCATTGCGCAGGCTATCCGTAGGCATGCTGGCGAAGATTTAGGCGACGCCACGCTGCTTGATTTTCCTAGGGTACAAGATGGGCTTCAGGGCATGAAATTCATTGAAGCGGTAGTCAAAAGTAACGCCGAGGGCAATGTGTGGGTGGAGTTGTAACAGCCCTTTTGCCTATAAGCCTAGCGAAGCAAGGACACCTAAGCCTTCACACTTCACAAATCATTATCGTGGTGTTGCGCCAGTGAATTGCAATAGTAAACGACTACCCACCTTTTGGAATAGCGAAAGAGCAACTTATCGTGCACCTTGTCGCCCCTATGAATAGCTATATGTTTCGTCCTTTTATTGGACACTCCTGCCTGGTAATCTTATTGCTTGCTTGTTTTAGCGAAAGCGAAATGAACGCGCAACGCTACTTGCAAAATGATGTAAAGTTTGCCAAGGTGCATGACTATAAAGCTGTGCCTGGTGAGCGTGTAATTCGCAGCTGGTATCACTACCAAGTGAGCAGGCAGGGCATGCGCTATGTGGTGCGCACCTTTTTCCCTGAAACAGGCGCGATGACTGGACTTTATAGCTACGATAACCGTAATCTCGAGACGCTTGACGGGCCCTTTGAAATGTACAGTGATGACGGCGCAGCTGTAGTTGAAGGTGGCTACGAGGCAGGCTATCTGAGCGGACCCTGGCAGCAAGTAAGCCACGGCCAAACACTAGTGGAAGGCGCGTACGACCAGGGCTTGCGGGTAGGCGAATGGAAGGAGTACTACCCTACCGGAAAGCTAAAAACTAGCTTTACTTACGATGGTGGCGAAGAACTTGGCCCTTATGCGATGTACGACACGCTGGGCACTGTGCTCGATAAAGGCACCTCTATTTTAGGTGAGCGCTATACGGAGTTACCCGCTGCTGAATTTGAGGCGCGCAGGGGCAGGAGTATCGTGGATGAATTTCCGTGCTTTGGCGAATGCGACCCGAATTTGAGCTTTAGCGAGCGATCCCTACAGAGTGGGCTCGCGGCGAGCGCGTACATTAGGGATAATATGCAGTACCCTGATGTGGTGCGTAACTATGGTATTAGCGGCAGGGTAAATGCGAGCGTGCTGATTGACGAGCAAGGCAAAGTGGCCGATGTAGATGTGGTGAATGGCCTTTGCCAGCCACTGGCCGATGAATGTCGCCGGATTTTAGAGGGCATGCCTGCTTGGCGGCCTGGGCTTAAGCATGGAAAGCCTGCAGCGGTGCGCGTATTGGTGCCGTTTGCTTTTGAGGCGAGTAAGTAGTCCAACGGACTTACCTTTTGCCGCATGAAAACGATCAAAGGGCCAGCAGTTTTTCTAGCGCAATTTATGGGGCCAGAAGCTCCATTTAATACGCTGGATGGTATCTGCAAATACATGGCTGACCTGGGCTACAAGGGCATCCAGATACCGACTTGGGAGCCCGCTCTGATTGATTTGGCGAAAGCCGCAGAAAGTAAAACTTACTGTGACGAGCTACGCGGCAAAATTGGCGAACACGGGCTGACGCTCACGGAGTTGAGTACGCACTTGCAAGGTCAGTTAGTGGCAGTGCACCCCGCCTATAATGCCATGTTTGATGGCTTTGCGCCTAAGGAAGTTCATGGAAAGCCAGCGGCTAGACAAGCTTGGGCAACGGATCAATTGAAATTGGCAGCACGGGCAAGTCGCAACTTGGGGCTCGCTGTGCATGCCACCTTTTCGGGGGCGCTTTTATGGCCCACGGTGTATCCCTGGCCACAACGTCCGGCGGGATTGGTAGAGACTGGATTTGCGGAATTAGCGAAGCGCTGGGTTCCTATTCTCGATCACTTTGACGACTGCGGCGTGGATGTTTGTTATGAGCTGCACCCAGGCGAGGATTTGCATGATGGCGTGACGTATGAGCGCTTCTTGGAGGCCACCGATGATCATGAGCGCGCTTGCATTTTATATGATCCGAGTCACTTCGTGTTGCAGTGTATGGACTATCTCGAGTTTATCGACATTTATCATGAGCGCATTCAGATGTTTCACGTCAAGGACGCGGAATTTGTGCCGAGTGGTAGGAGTGGCGTTTATGGCGGATATCAAGGTTGGACGGAGAGGCCGGGCCGCTTTAGATCCTTGGGCGATGGTCAGGTGGATTTCTCGGGCATATTTACGCGGCTCACTAAGTATGGATTTGAAGGTTGGGCTGTGATGGAGTGGGAATGTGCTTTTAAAAGTCCTGCGCAAGGGGCAGCCGAGGGCGCTCCTTTTATTAGCAAGCATATTATCCAAGCTACGGATAAGGCTTTTGACGATTTTGCAGAAACAGGCAACGATGAGCTGATGAATCGCAGAATATTGGGATTGGAATAAGTATGAAGTAGTAATCTTGTGTGCTATGAATTACAAATTTTGCTGCTGTGTCTTGTTGTTTGCGGCTTTCGCCAAAACGGGCATTGCCCAATACAATCCCGAGTATGCTTCGCCCAATGACATGGACCCGCGGGTGACAGAGGTGTACGTGAATGTGCCTGAGGTGCAACCTTTCGGCAAAACAAAAAGAGCTCCTTCAGATGCGATTCTCCTTTTTGATGGAACAAACCTGGACCAGTGGGTAAACATGAATGGTGATGCGGCACACTGGCTAGTAGCCGATGGAGCGATGACGGTGCGGCCGAATGCAATCGCGTACCCTCCTGGCGGGGATATTATGACGCGGGATAGCTTCGAAAACTTTCAGTTGCACATTGAATTTAGAACGCCAGCCGTAGTGGATGGTGAAGGGCAAGGGCGTGGCAATTCAGGTTTGTTTATTATGAATCGCTATGAGGTGCAGATACTAGATAGCTATCAAAATCCTACTTATTCTAATGGCCAGGCAGGAGCTATTTACAAGCAAACTCCACCGCTAGTAAATGCTAGTGTGGGTCCGGGTGAGTGGCAAACTTATGATGTCGTATTTACAGCGCCTGTATTTAGTAAGGCGGGTAATTTGATGCACCCAGCTTATGTAACGGTGATTCATAATGGTGTGCTAGTACAAAACCATACTGCTATTCAGGGGCCTACGCCGTATCGGGGCAGGGGGATTTATGAGGCGCACGGCCCTGGGCCAATTAAGCTTCAGGATCATGGGAATCCGATGAGTTATAGAAATGTGTGGATAAGAGAGTTGTAGGTGAGTCTTTTTAAATTAGAAGTAACTTGATTTACTATTAGTTTTTAGTGTAGCCCTGATTTCGGTGGCGGGGTCTGCTCGCCTCCTGGCGGAGGTGAGACCCCATCCCCCGAAATCTGGGCTAGTGCCTGGGCTATGCTAGTTGTTGATGTACTTCTCGTATACATCACCGAAGTCTTTGCGCACGTACTTTTCGTGTGCATCTTCTAGCCAGGTGGATATGAAGTTGGTGAGTGCTGGTAACTCATCAGACTTGCTGCTGCTAGTGGGGCGAGCATCGTTGAGTATTTGCGAGGCCTTATCAATGCTAAGGCGGGCGCGATCATGCTTGCCGTTGTTGCTTTTTACCTCTAGCGATATGGCGTATAGTGCCTTGTACAAATCAGCTAGTTGGGTAATTTGCTTCTTATCGACATCTACGCTGAAAGCCGTCTCGCCAATAGAGAATTTGATTTCAGCATCTAGGTCGATGCTCCCAGCTGTTTCTAGCGCTACGTTGGTGATGTGCGAGCTGTAGTATTCGTAGCGGCGAAGCGTACGCTTACTAGAAATCGCGGAGTCTCCATCCACATGAATAAGCGCGCGGTTGGTAAAGCAGTATTCATCTTTTTTACTCTTGATGAGGAAGAATATTTTCTCTCCATCTTCATGTAATACGTAATCATCGGCCTCTACCTTATCGTAGTCGGCTGGTGAGATAATCTTGCCGATATCAGAGATACCGAGGGCTTCAGCAGCAAATTTTTTAAACATAGAGGGAAGGTACGCTACGCACTACCATACATCCACTTGTGCATCAGCTTCTCTACAATAGGCGTAAGTACATATTCCATAAGCGGCACAATGATCGTAGCACTCATCACGAGCTTGAGCCAAAGTACCGGATCAATTGGTAGCCACTTTATGCCATAATTTACAATCATTAAAGCAGGGAGCAATGCTGCCCACTTGGCGATCATCATCTTCCATTTTGGTGGCTCAGGATTATCTTTTGAAGACGTGTCTGATTGGCTCATAAGCATGTATAGTGCCTTGGCAACGCTAAGAATTGGACTTTGTTAGCTACCCACACACTCGTACAGCCTCCCTCAAGCCATCCAATTTCTCTGGATACGTCGGTACAAATTCATGCGCTACGTAGCCTTGATAGCCCGTCTCTTTAAGAGCACGCATAATAGCAGGGTAGTTGAGCTCCTGTTGCTCATTCAGCTCATTACGACCCGGCACACCCGCCGTGTGGTAATGCCCAAAATAAGCATGGTAGTCTCGGATCGTTTGAATCACGTTACCCTCTTGCACTTGCATGTGATAAATATCATACAGGATTTTAAAATTGTCGCTACCCACCATATCACACAGCGTAATCATCCAGGCACTCGAATCCCCCATATAGTCTGGGTGATTAACCTTGGAATTAAATAATTCCATTTGCAACGTGATACCATGATCTTTCGCGATTGGCATAATCCTTTTCAATCCTTTTGCTGCTACTCTTAATCCATCGTAATCATATCTGCCTCGGCGGTTACCTGCAAAGCAAACCATATTCATATACCCATACTTTGCTGCTTCAGGTATTGTTTTGGCGAAAGCTGTATAAAGCGTATCGTGTAACTGCTCATCAATAAAACCTGTCGTAATGTCCTCATCTTCGCGACAATAGGCCATGCTACAGGTAAAGCCAAACTCCTTGAGCACGGGCCAATCTTTGGGAGAGATTAAATCAATTGCAGAGAGGCCAATCTTACTCAACTTTGGTAGCAACTCACGCAAAGGCAAATAGCCAAAACACCACTGACTTACCGACTGTTGTAAAATCGGTATCCCACCCGTAGCACTTAATTCATTCCTATTTCCGGGCTGTGCATAGAGCGACGTAGTGGCCGCCTGCGCTAGACCCAACGTTGCCCCCGCCTGTATAAATCGCCTCCTATCCATTGCGGGAAAGTACGCAATTGAGCCAGCCAAAACGATGCACATCACGGAATGAGGCCCGTTTCGGAAAGAAGAATGTCATCAAGGCAGACAATACTTCGGCAAATTACCAGCTTAACAAAGATTCGGCGTATTTTTTGCTGTCCAAACATCCTACCAGTCAACTCCATTGCCCATGAGCGTGCTAACCATCACCGCAGGATTGCAAGCTTACACAGGTACTTTCGGCTGGAAAGAAGCAGCCCACCTACTGCGACGGAGCTGCTACGGCGTACAAAAACACAGCATTCAAGAGGCACAAATACTAGGCCTCAACGCCACACTTGATAAGCTCCTCACGGCCGCCCCTTACATCGGCGATCCACTGAATGTAGACTTTGAAGATGATCCTAACGTGCCCATCGGGCAGACCTGGAAAGAAGCCCCTTACGTGCAAGGCGTTAATATCAACAATTATCGCTCGCGCAGCTTACGTGCCTGGCAACTCATGCAATGCTGGCAAAGTGAATTTAGTCTCTCAGGTAAGATGTTTTACTTCTGGCTAAATCACTTCAGCATTACCGAAACGGGGGATGCACGAGTATTTTATATGTACTATAACTTACTTCGCAATAGTGCCATCGGTAATTTTAAAGAACTTATCCAAGATATTACTATCGCGCCAAGCATGTTACGCTTCTTAAATGGCGTGCAAAGTGTAAAAAATAACCCCAACGAGAATTATGCGCGTGAACTACTAGAACTATTCACCCTAGGTAAAGGCGACCAAGTAGGTAGCGGGGACTATACCACGTATACAGAGTCTGACGTGCGCGCTATCGCCAACGCGCTCACTGGGTGGCAAGTCCGTAATACGGGATCGCGCGACCCAGCCGCGCAACCAGAAGCTTACTTCGTCGAGCGGCGTCACGATCCTACCCCGCGACAACTTAGTGCGCGCTTTCAAAGCCAAGTACTTACCGTAGCGGGAGAAAATGCTTATCAAGAAGTAGTTGACACAATCTTTGATCACCCGCAAGCCGCTCACTATCTGTGTCGCAAATTGTACCGCTACTTTGTGTACTACGATATAGACAATACTATCGAGACTAACATCATCGAACCCATGGCGCAAATACTGCGCGATTCAAATTTTGAAGTCGCTCCGGTATTAAGGGCACTTTTAGGCAGCGAGCACTTTTTTGAAGTAATGCAGCGCGGGGCGATTGTGAAGAGTCCACTTGAATTTGTGGCAGATGTGGTGATGATCGGTAAATTAGAATTACCCTCAGACTCTATCTATCAAGAAAATTGGCTGTTACGCAGGCTGCTCTCCAACATGGGCCAACAACTTATGGTGTTGCATCAGCCACCTTCCGTGGCAGGCTGGAAAGCCTATTACCAATCGCCATTGTACAACAGGACCTGGATTAATTCCAGTACCCTAGGCGCACGAGCGGAGTTTACAAATCAAATGCTTGGCAATGGAGTGGTGCACCAACAGCGTCGACATAAGATTGATTTATTACCGCTTCTCGCTGAGTTTGATAGTCCGGCCGATCCGAATGAATTACTAATTGAATTAGCGGCTCGATTTGTAAGCGAACCTCTTGAGCAGGTACAACTTGATGCACTCAAAGCTATTTTAATTCCTGGACTTCCCGATTTCGAATGGACGGTAGAGTACAATCTATTGCTCGATAATCCTGACGATGAAGATATGTATGAAGCCGTTAAGTCTAAAGTGCACGCAGTAGCCAAGGCGCTACTTAGCAGTCCAGAATTTCACCTTTACTAGCCAAGTCACGTCATGCGTCGCAGAAAATTCCTCGCCTCCAGCGCGGCCTTGCCGCTCCTGTTTAATCAGCTTCCGCTCGATCTCGCCAATCGCAAACTTTACAGCGCCCTAGGCAGCGATCCCGATGATCGTGTGCTGGTACTTATCCAACTGGTTGGCGGCAACGATGGCCTCAATACACTCATCCCGCTAGATCAATATGATCAGCTCGCACAGGTACGTCCGGAAATGACCATGCCGCTCGGCATGATTCGGCAGTTAGACGGTTTACACGGTATCCATCCTGCATTTCAAGCCATGGAAAATGTGTGGGATGCTGGCGAATTGGGCATCGTGCAGAGTGTGGCCTACCCTGAGCAAAATAGAAGTCACTTCAGGTCGACAGATATCTGGCAAACGGCCTCTGAGTCGAATGAGTACTTGGATACTGGTTGGTTGGGTCGCAAACTTCAATTGGATCATCCCGCTTATCCGGCCGGCTATCCAAGCCCCGGACAGGAAGATCCGATTGCTATTACTGTGGGCAATACGGTATCAGAAACATGCCAAGGTGAGCTGAGTAACTTCTCACTAACGCTACAAAATCCCTTTCGTGTAACTTCTATTCTGGAGGGTGCAGATGTGCCCTTACCCAATACGCCCCGCGGACGTGAATTAGACTTTTTACGTACTAGCGTAAATCAAGCAAATGAATATGGCGCGACGGTAAAAGCGAAGGTCGAAAACGGTAATTCATTAGCTACTTATCCTCAAGGTAATTATTTGGCGACACGGCTCAAGTATGTAGCGCAAATGATTTCTGGTGGACTAGGCACTAAAGTTTATGTTGTTAGTATGGGCGGCTTTGATACGCACGCGGCACAATTCGAAATGAATGACTCATCTACGGGGGTGCACGCTGTTTTGCTGAAGCAGTTAGCTGAGGCCGTGGCGGCCTTCCAGGAGGATATTAAGCTGCTTGGCCTCGGTGAGCGTGTGCTCGGCATGACGTATTCAGAGTTTGGTCGCCGCATCCGCGAAAACGGTTCGTTGGGCACTGATCATGGTACGGCTGCTCCAATGTTTCTGTTTGGCGAGTGTGTTCGGCCTGGAATCTTGGGCGATAATCCAACTATTGATACGGCGGTGGACGAGCAAGAAGGTGTTGCGATGCAGTATGACTTTCGCGACGTGTACGGCACGGTACTCGAAGATTGGTTTGCGGTACCGGCCAATGATGTGCGCAGTGTCTTGCATGATACTTACGTAAAGTTGCCGCTGATTCGCGATTGCTCTGATCCGGTGAGTAGTACAGATTCTTCGGCTTTCGCCAAAACAAGTCTCACGATTGCGCCTAGTCCGTTTCGCGAAAACGCACAACTCAACTTCACGACAGCATCTGCTGGCACCGTGCGCTTAAATGTGTACGATGTGCAAGGCTCATTGATAGAAACACTTTTTGAACGCAGGCTTCCGGCAGGTGATCAGCAAGTTAATGTGGACACGAGCCGCTATCCTAAAGGAGTGGTCATGTTCCATCTGCAGCGGGGCGATGTAGTGAAAGTGGTCAGAGGTGTGAAGCTCTAATATTTTGCAACAGTTCGAAGCCGTTCGCTAATTTGGCAGAATGCTACGTTACTGTTTTGCTGTTCTGATGTTTTCCTGGCTGTCCTTCACTGCTACAGGCCAATTCACAGAATCAATTACATCGGATCGCCCAGGCCAATCTATTGGCACTAATACAGTGGGCAAGTATGTACTGCAAGGGCAGCATGGTATCGGCTACAATGCCGTACGATTCAAAGACAGTTCATTTGAACGCAACGATTATTCGCTAGGCAATACATTTCGTTTTGGGCTGAGTGAGAATTTAGAACTGACAAGTTTTTTTAATTACGATAAAGGCTATCCCGTCAGTAATGGTATACGGTCCGAGAATAGCTCGCAGCTTACCCAGATTTTACTGGGCGCTCGCTACAAATTCACAGACGACAATGGTAAGGTCCCTTCGTTTGCTGTAGAATCGAAACTAGTATTGCGAGATGACAACGAACGAGGTAACTCAAAAATTGAAGGTTTATATACCTCTCTATCCGCGCAAAAGAAAGTAACTGCAAAAGGCTCAGTTGGCATTAATCTTAACATAAACTATCTGCACGCTGGATTTGATAAGTTTACCTTCGCTTACGTGCTTGTATACGGGCACGCCTTTACACCTAAGCTTTCTGCGTTTAGCAATGTCTACGGTAACTTCAATGACTTCACGTTAAGTATTGATGCTGGCCTTAGTTATATAATCGCCCGTGATCTGCAAGTATCTGTATTCGGAGGGCGCAACGGCATCATAAAATCCCAGCAATTAGGGACACGTAAGATTCGCAGCGACATGTTTGTCAACGCTGGTTTGAGTTGGAGGCTGTATAGCAAGAAGCGATACGATTCAAGCCGGAAGCAAAATACTCAGTAAGCTGGCAAAGGCAGCGAAATTGGTACATGAGCCGTAAGATGATTATTAAAAATCGTCTCAACCAAACAGTCTTAAGCCATGCGCTCACTCGCCGTTCTCATTGCCCTGGTACTCCTGCCAAATCTTCTGAAAGCCCAGCTTGAAGAGCCAATTCAATCTGATAGGCCAAGTGAGTCAATCGGGGCTAATACAGTAGCAAAAGGCACATTCCAGTTTGAACACGGATTGGAAGTCAATCGAAACAACAGTATAAGTTTCGGTAATAGAAATATTGAATTAACCGATTATACCCAGGAGAATGTCCTCCGGTACGGAATCTACAACAAGCTAGAATTCAACACGCTAGTATCGCTCAATAAAACATATTATAAGTTACCTGAAAGCGTTAGTCCCACTGATCTCGAGGTAAGTGATTTTCAGCTCGGCTTGCGTTATCAACTCAGCACCGGCGAATCGAAATTTCCCGCTCTCGCACTTCAGTCGCGTGTGGTATTTAAAAGTCCCGATGCATTCGGTGGGGATATCTTCCGAGGCCTAAACACAACCTTGACCGCAAATCAAATGCTGGGCGAAAAAGCAGGCCTGAATGTCAACTTGTTAGCGCTATACAGACCTGACGGACTAAAAGAATTCCAATTGGCGTACACCGCGGCGTACAACTATCAATTTACACCAAAATTGGCAGCCTTCGCTGAAATTTTTGGCAATCTTAATGACTTTAATTTGAGTGCAGATGTGGGCCTAGCGTACCTGCTCAATAATAATTTACAATTGGATTTTTCCGCAGGACGAAAAAGATTTATCGGTGACTCAGGTTTTGATGCATTACTTCCTAAAAATGTTTGGTTCGGAAGCGTCGGCGTAAGCTGGCGACTACCGAATAAGAAAAACCAAAGAGTCAAGTTGCCGGAGTAAAACGTGATTGTGCCCCCTACCCCAAACTCCAATCTCTCCCATTCGCCATTTTACTCATCGGATACTGCCCCACATACTCTCCAGGCACAGGTAAGTAATTCATCACGTTGAGGCCTATCTCCTCGCTTTGGAAGTAGCTTTCGAGGGTAAGCCCGCGTAAGCCAGTGAGTAGATCATTCAGCTCTACAGGATCTTCGTCATATACGATAGCTTCCATCGCCTGCTCGTGGGTCTCGGTAGCATCTTGCTTGCGCTCTACACTGTTGCCTTCGATTTCCATATCTGTTGCCGCATCAGACTTGGCAGCAGTAAAATTCACCAGAAAGTTGTCTAGCATACCTGCCATCTGGGCTTCCGTCGCGTCTGTGGGAGTTATGCTATGATCTGTATTTAGCTGGGTGGCGAATTTATCGAGTCGGTACAGCAAGCGATCGCGATCGGCAGCTTGCCAGCCATGCGTGATGTAAGTATCCAAAAATTCGACGCTACCTACCTCAGACGCTGAAGGCGTGTCCGTACGCGGAATAATTGCATCCTGAATAGCCTTTACTGTAGCCGCTTGGGCTGGGCTAAGGCTCTGGTAGCCATAGGCCACTCCTTGCTGCGCAGCTTCCTGGCAGGCTTGCATTAGCACCGCAGGTGCAATAGCAGTCGTGATGCCAGCTAGTCCTAGAAATTTAAGAGCACCCCGGCGTGAAGTCGTTAGCTTACTCATAGTCGTAATTTTTTAAATCGCGCCGCTGGCGAGTTGTTTGGCCGCATGCTCAGCAGAGCGTACCGTAAGTGCCATGTAGGTCAAAGAAGGATTCACACAACTAGCGCTAGTCATGCAGGAGCCGTCGGTGATGTACACATTTTTGCAAGCGTGTACCCGATTCCATTCATCAAGCACACTCGTCTTGGCATCGCGTCCCATACGGGCTGTACCCATTTCGTGTATACCTAAGCCAACGCCATAACTACCGCCCGGACCTGAGCCCCCGTCATAGCTATTTACATTTTTGAATCCAGCTGCCTCAAAGGTTTCAGCCGCGGCGTTCGCCATGTCCTCGCGCATCTTCAGCTCATTCTCGCGAATACTTGTACTAAACACTACCTGACTCAGGCCCCAGGCGTCCAATTTGCTGTTGTCGAGGCGCATGGTATTGTCTTCGTAAGGCAGCATTTCGCCAAAACCAGTCATCCCGATACGCCAAGCTCCAGGCTGAAAAAGCTGATCTTTAAACTCCTTGCCATAGCTCAATTCCTTTACCCCGCGCGACCAATTCTCGCGACTTGCGCCGCCCTGATAGCCGTAGCCGCGGGTGAAATCCTTGTTCGTCTTACCACCCAGGTTCCGAAACCTCGGAATGTAAAAGCCATTCGGACGGCGGCCCTTGTAGTACAGATCCTCATACCCCTCTACACTTGCCGAAGCACCCACGTGAAAGTGGTGGTCCATCATATTATTACCTAGCTGGCCCGATTCGTTGGCCCAATCGCCCGACTGCATCAGAATAGAAGTAGATCCCACCGTTGATGCATTCAGGAAAATGATGCGAGCCTCAAATAGCTCCTCCGCTTTCGTTTCCTGATCAATAACACGCACGCCTGTAGCTAGCCCGGTGGTTTCATCGCGAACTACCTCGGCTACTATTGAATGTGGCCTGAGGGTGAGGTTACCGGTTTTAGCGGCAGCTGGCAAAGTGCTCGAATTGCTTGAAAAGTAAGCGCCATACGGGCAGCCGCGCATGCAGCGATTCCGAAATTGACAACTCTGACGATTCTGCTCAGGTCGGCCAGCTTGCCCGGTGATGTGCGCCGTACGGCCAATGGTCAGAATTCTATCATCGAATTTCTCAGCCATCTGCTCGCGCAAATAGGCCTCCGGTGCGGTGAAGTCCATTGGCGGCTCAAATTCGCCGTCGGGCAAGGCTGCCCAGCCTTCTTTCATGCCGCTTACCCCAATGTACTTTTCTACTTTATCGTAGTAAGGCTTAATGTCTGCGTAGCGAATCGGCCAGTCTACAGCAATGCCTTCGCGCTTGTTTGCTTCAAAATCCAAATCGCTCCAGCGGTAACTTTGGCGGCCCCACACTAGGCTACGTCCGCCCGTTTGGTAGCCTCTTATCCAGTCAAAGCGCGTACCCGCCACCTCCTCGTAGGGGTGCTCTGTATCCTTCACGAAGTGGTGCTTCCAGGCCCGATTGGTTGTGTAGCCGGTTCGTGACTGCTTTGGGTAGTCTTTTTGCTCCTCTACGCTCAGATTTCCACGCAGTGCGCTTTCGCCGTTACCCTCGTTTTCATAATCCCAAGGATCAAGGCTAGCTGTGGGATAATCTTGGTGCTCGATGTGACGCCCGCGTTCTAATACTAGCGTCTTTAGCCCGGCTTCGCAGAGCTCCTTGGCAGCCCAACCTCCTGAAATTCCGGAGCCCACCACAATGGCATCGTACTTACGGGGGCTATTCTCATCAAATATGGATATTGGCATGCTGGGCTTGCTGTACGCACTATCCGCCAGTCAGGCAGGCAATACGTGAGTCATGTGCTACAAAGGGTCGTGTAGGGCAATTTAGGCTTTCGCCAAAACAAGTATAGCCTACACATCGCCAATAACCGAAATAAATTGGTCAAACACAAATGCCCCGCCGCTATTTGGTAGCAACGGGGCATTGTTATGTTTTAGCGAAAGCTAGCAGATACTAGTCGAGAATCACACCGTTGATGGTATGAACCACGCCATTGGTACCTTGTACATCTGTACTCGTTACCGTACGTGCGATACCATTAGGTCCGGTTACCGTTACGGTAGATCCGTTTATGTTGATGGTGATGTCCTGCCCATTAAGAGTAGTCACTGTCATGCCATCAGTAAGCGAGCCAGCGAGTACGTTGCCCTGCACTACGTGAAGCTGCAAAATTTCAGCAAGGCGTGCATCTGATAGGCCGTTAGTAGGCGTCATAGCGAATGCATTATTATCTGGTGCAAACACTGTAAACGGGCCGTCGCCGCTAAGTGCACCTACCAATTCTGCCTGAGTGAGGCGATCTACCAAAGAGGTAAACTGTGGGAGGTACTGAGCAATATTCACGATGCTAGGAGGTAAAATTACCTGGTCGATTTCGTGGATTACACCGTTACGTGCATCAAGATCAGCAGTCACCAAGTTGGCGTTGTTAATCTTCACACCGCTAGCAGTCTTGTTTACGAAAATGCCTACGTTGCCGTTAGGGCCAGCAAACTGATTAGGTAGCACAGTTACCCCATCATTGATCATTGCTGAAGTAAGCTCCTGGTCTTGAAGTACGTGATATAGCAATACGTTACGCTTGCCATCATCATCGAGTCCGTCAATGGCGCTTTGGGCGGCAGTCACGGCTGAGTTATTCGGCGCAAATAGGGTAAACGATCTGTCGTTGTCGCGAAGCACATCGTCTAAGTCAGTATCGTCGAGCAAGTCCTCGAGCTGTGAAAACTGACCGGCGTCGCCAATGATGTTATCAATTGAATCGTCACCTTCAGTAGATACGATAGGAGCGTCATCCTCATCACAAGCGACAAACATAAGTGGGGCGCAAATAGCGGCCAATACGCCAAAGCGGCGTAGCGTTGAATTCAACATGGTGTGTGTTATTGTTACACCACTTTAAAGATCTATACCCGTATCATAGTTCGGTATTCTGGATAAGTAACTAGTGCATAATCAAGCCTTTAAGGTATCATGCAAGCTTATTTGTTGGTCGAGGCAACCCTCTGCTTATCAAGTACCGTATAGCTCATTACACCAGAATTTTATTCTAAAGGATTCTCTTAAATTTACGACATGACGCGCAAAGACTTTCTTGGTAAAATCAGCCTCGGCGCTGCATTCGTACTTACCGTACCCTGCCTACACAGCTGTAGCAAAGACGACGACAATCCAGTAACGCCTACCCCACCCACGGGCCTCAATATTACCATCGATCTAAATGATGCGCGCGCCAACAGACTTCAGACCAATGGCGGCTTTATAGTACGCGACCAGATTGTAGTTGCACGCACCAACGATGGTGGCTATGCAGCAGCTTCGCTAGTTTGTAGCCACGAGGCCAACCTAGCCGTAGTGTACGAAGGTGCCGACCAAGAATGGTTTTGTGGCGTGCACGGCGCTCGCTTTGATGTAGCTACCGGCGCTCCGCTCAATACAGTGACCAATCGCAACCTCACGATTTATAACACTGAGCTCAGCGACGACGGTAATTCTCTGCGCGTGTTTGCCTAAAATTCTCCGCCGCCTTCGCTGTCTCCACCACCGTCAATCTTAGATCGCCGTTCGCGAGGGCCATTGCCTTTTAGCGATCCGAACTTGTAGCGGGCGTTGATGCCAAAGCTGCGAAATAGCACTTCGTAATTTTGGGTCTGTACAAAGTCTGGACCGCTGCGCTCGCTCGGAAACTTTTTGCTGCGACTAAATGGCTCCACTATACGGATGCCCAAGCGCCAGCGATCATCAAGCAATTTCTTTTGAGCGCCGATACTCCAAATCGTAAAGCTTGCTTGCTCGCCTTGAAGGCTCTGCCGTGGTGCCCGGTAAAAGCCAAAGCTCTCAACTACATAGTCGCCAGGCAACTCAATGGTAAAGGAGCCATTGCCGCCGTATTGCCAGACCGATCTGCTTAGGTCGGCCAGCCTACCCGATCCTACCAATTCTAGCCGTTCAGCGTTGATACTAGCTCTCAGTTTAATAATCTTAGCCAACGTATAACTGCTAAACAGGCTCGCGCCGTAACTCGAACTTTGCCCGAGATTCAAAAACGTGGTAGTAGTCACACTCGAATCGCTAGTAATTAAGATTGGACTAATCTCATCGGAGGTGCGCTTATAAAATACACTTGCATTAAAGAAGCCTCCCTTGATGCGGCCATTGGTGGTCAACTCAATTTGATCGCTGATTTCTGGCTCCAACGCAGGATTACCTACCTCCACAAACCGTGGATCACTGGCATCTACGAAAGGGTTGACATAGCGCAGGCCTGGGCGCTGGATTCGACGCGTATACGCTAAACGCAAACTGGAGCTCTCCGTAAGCTTGTACTGAATACTTGCACTTGGCAACAGCGAGCCGTAGTCATTGGCAAAAGGCATTTCACCTGGCTTGGGGCTACGGCGCGAGCCCATAATTTCGGTATACTCGTAGCGCAGACCTGTGATAGTACTCACTTTGTCGCTCAACGTAGATCGCAAAGACACATAGCCTGCGTACACATCCTGATCGTAATCAAAAATATTGCTGCGATTAGGATCGGCCAGGTATGCCTCGCTCGACCCAAAAGCCCGCTGCGTGTATGTATAGTCTGAGGTAAGTCTACGCAGTACGCCCTGGGCGCCAGTCTCGAAAAAGAACTTCTCGGTAAGCGGCTTTTGGTAGTCTGCCTGTAGCGTGTATTCCAAGTTGCGTCCGCTGTTAAACACCTCTTCATCACGCTGCTCAAAGTCACCTGCCAGGGAGGTAACTAGCAAGTCGTAATTCTGGTCACGAATGCTCTGCCCTACTTGCACGGCGAGGTTTAGCTCATGATCCTTGCCCTCAAATTTGCGCTTGTAATCTGTGGTCCAATCAATATTGAACGCAGGGTTTGTAGACACTCTATCTGAGGTGTAGCGTTGAGCTATATCTTCTAGTGCGGTGGTTCTGTCAAAGGCCGTAGTTTGAAATAAATCCGAATTTCGACGTCGACCGCGCATTCTGAGAGAAGTAGTAAATGAGTTGAAGGCATTCACATCATAAAACGCACCAACGCTGCCGTTGAGTCCCAGCCAGGCCGAGTTGCCCGATGCATTTTGAGTGAGCACACTACTACCATCGTTGCCTGGAATACCATTATAAGCCGTGAGTTGCTGTGTACGCACCAGGCTGGTTTCGGTAGGTCGATTCCAACTAAACCGCGTGCCTAAGCCACCATTTACACCAAAGCGCCCTTTGCTGTAGGCTAAGTTTGAGTTGGCATTATTGCTACGCGTTCCGATACTTGCGGATACGCTTCCGGTAAGTCCTTTCAGTCCGCCGCGCTTGGTAATGATGTTGATGATACCCGCTGTGCCCTCGCCTTGATAGCGCGCGCCCGGACTGGTGACCACTTCCACTTTTTCTATTTCATCGGCAGGCATGGCTTGTAGCGCTTCGCCTACCGACCCTGCAAACATCGTAGAAGGCCGACCATTAATTAGTATCTGCACCTGGCTACTTCCTCGCAGCTGCACGTTGCCATCCAAATCAACAGAGAGTAGCGGCACACGTCGCAGTACATCAGCACCATCGCCGCCTTGATTGGCAACATCCTGGCTAGCGTTGTACACCACTTTGTCTACGCGATTCTCAACCAACTCTGCCTCACCGGTTACTACTGCGGTCTCTAGCATGGCCGCACTTGTGCTTAACTCTACCGTGCCTAGTTTGAGATCGGGCTTTCTGCCTGTCAATGAGAGATTGGCCGTGCGAGTAGTTGTATAGCCAATAAAGCTGACTTCGATTATGTAGTCGCCCATAGGCACCTCTGCAAACCTGAACGTGCCATCGATATCGGTTACTACCCCGTTTATCTGCTTCTCATTGTTGGGTGCCTCGGCGCTGGTAATTTGCTTTAGAAGTAGTGTTGCAAACTCTACAGGTTCGGCGGTATTGGCATCAAGTATGGTTCCTGAAATGCTACCTGTAATGCCGCTATTGGTGTCCCCGCCGCGCGATCCGCCAGGGCGTTGGCCAATTGATATATTAATATATACGACAATTAAAATGGCTACCGATAAGATGCGAAGCAGCATAGAAAATAGATGTAAGGGGCAAGTGTGTTGGTAGGTCGATAACACCACGGGTATCGCTACAGATACAGTGGTGATTAGCTAAAGATGCAAATCTATCAGCTCGGCGGTGGCTATCCACTGTACGCGGTATCCTTTACCCCACTTAGGCAATTAGCGTGTAAACTTGACGCTGGCGGCTTACATTCGTCTTAGGCGAATTCTCGTAGATTACTTGTACTCACTGACTTTGCTTACCAATCTCATCTGTTTTTCTCCCCCCCAACCATTTTTCATGTTTAAGCTCTTGTTCATAGATCGTGTTACTGATTCAACGATTCTCACTGAGCAGTGTCAAGTCGAATTAATGCAATCGCTATCTGTCCATACTATTGGAGAGGATAAAAAATTGCTGCCACACTGGGATAATGGTGCCGCACTAGTTTTGCTAATAAGTGGCATTGCCAGGTTGTTTATTAATACGCATGATGGTCGCGATGTAACGCAGCATTTTCTGCGTGCCGAAGATTTTGTGCTCGCTAACTATACTAGTGAGCGTGGTATCGTAGAGCGAGTAGAGGCCATTACTGACTTGCAATATGTAAGCATCAGCAACCGTCGCTTCGAAGAGCTTTGCGCTAAGCACCACTGCCTGCTTGCTTTTCTGGCCAGCTTTGCCAATGATCGTGCGCTGCATATCCGTGATCGCGCCAGCCGCTTTGCACGCTCAGAAGATGTCGCCACTTATGAGAGCTTTTTGCAGACCCACCCCGGCTTAGAGACGCAGGTACCCACAGCCCACCTAGCTAGTTACCTCGGCTTTACTACCAGCCAATTTATGCGTGCTCGCCAAAAGTATCGCGATCGCGGCATTATGTAGGAGTTGTAGGCTTTCGCCAAAACACGACACCAAACCACAGAGCTTTACTCAGCTTTACTTTAAGTATTCGTAAAGGATGTACGTGCCTTGATCGGACCGTGATATTTCACGAACGGTATTCTGCAGCCACGTATAAGTATCGGGCGTTACCGCTTGGTCTAGCGGGCCATAACTCAGCACATAATCAACGTGCTGCGCAGCCCACGCCTTACCCGCAATATCTAGGGTAGCAGGATGTGCTTCCAAGCTTTCGCCCAGCTCCGCAAATGGATTTCGATCTTCATTCCAGAGCAAAGGGAAGTAGCCCACCTTAGCTTCGTAGTTGTCGAGCATCACGATGTTCTGCTCACAAGGAATAACGGTGGCAAAGTGATGCATAACTGGTTTTGGCGAAAGCCTCCCCGACCCTGGCGTTATAAATGAGCCCGTGCCAGCGACGGGTAGCACCACACTGTTGGCAGGGATTTCCTGTGAGAATTCTTTGAGCTCATCGAGTGCAAGGCCTACAGGCTGTAAAGCTTGTGTGCGAATAAGCGACCATCCGCTAAGGGCTATGGCTAGCACCGCCACCGTTAAATAACCCAACTTGGCAGCAGATAAATTGGCTGTAAAACCCACCACGCGCGCTTTCAGAAAAGGACTTAGCGACCACAGCATATAGATGAATACCATCGGCATGAGTCGTTGGTGAATGAGCGCCCCACCAGCCATGTTGTTGGGTGCTAACACGAGCGCACTTACCAATACTCCACTGCCAATTACAGGTAGCGCCCAAGTCCAGTAGTCTCTTTTCAAAAGCTGACTAGCCCCCAGCGCAAGCAGTGCAATCGTTGCAGCCATGGTGAGAAACGCAAAGGCCGTCTCGCCTTCGCTAAATAAAATAAAATCCAGGTGATAAAATACCAATCCTAACAATCGAAAAGGTGACGCACCCGCCAAACTGCCACCGCTGCTATGGGTAACCAGATATACTATTAGCGTCGCAAATGGCAGACCGAACGCTATAAGACCATGAATAAGGGCTTGCCCTATTGGTATTGCTAACCCGTAATATTTTGCATTAGTATCCCGATGAATTACGAGGTATCGAAGCGAGTAAGTTCCTAAAAAGAATAGAAAAGCCATTGGGTGGCAGAAGTATAAAAACACACTCCAGGCAAGCGGCTTGATGCCGATCCCTCGATATCCATAAGTGTGGCGCAAGGCAGCTAATACGCCTACCATGCCTACCAAGTAATTTACAAAGCCAAGTTGCCAGGTAGCACTAAGGAAGAATAGCAAACTTAAAGTAGCAGCCAGGACCACCAATATAGGCGATGGCGCTTCTGCAGAAGTGAGGTAACGACTGTTCCAACGACCTAAAAATGCGTAGCCATTGAGTCCTGCAATTAAGATGATAATTAGCTTTTCGGCTAAGGCAGGCGGCAACACTTGCGTTAGTAATAGCAAGAAGTATTGACCGAAGAAATTAGGCTCTGGAAAGGTATTTATAGCAAACCATTCTTGATAAAAAGGGCTAAAATTATCGAGTATGCAGGTATTGTATAAGTGCACATATTCATCACCACTAAAGAGATAGCCATACAGCAACCACGGCACCATAATGATTGTGGCGAGCACACCATACGCTACCCAAATGCCAATACCCTGACGGGGAGGCGGCGCTGCTTGACTAGAATGCGACATGGCTGCAAAGCTGCTGCCTTTATTAGGTTCGGAGGCAACTGCTTGGTGTATCATAAAATATAAGGCTAAGAACTATTTAAGAATTAGTAGCTACCGAAAGCTCGCAGGATACGCTATTGGAGTTGGCTACGATAGGCTCAGATAAGATGCCGTGATTAGGGAAACTGAGTGTAAATACAGTGCCTTCGCCAAGGGTGGAGGTAACGCTAATGCTACCATCTACTTTATCCATTATGCGACGGCACAGCGCTAATCCGATACCATTACCTTCATAGTCTTCTCGAAGTACGAGTCGCTCGAATACACCAAACACGCGCTCCAAATCGTTCGGGGCGATGCCAATGCCGTTGTCTGCCACGCAGATTTCATGGCCTACACGGTTGCTTCTTGCATAAACATGCACACGGGGAGGCACCCCTTTGCGCTGAAATTTGAGCGCGTTGGAAATTAAATTTTGTAGCAGTTGTTGTGCCCAAGTCGAGGTTGCAATCACCTTGGGCAATGGGTCGATAAGAATTTCAGCTTTATCGTCTCTGAGGCGTGCAGCTACTGTTTGCTTTACAGTATTTGCTACCTCTGATAGGTCTACAAGGGCAAGGTCGCCGGTATCGTTTCCGAGTTCTGCGTACTCAAGTAAATCTTGGACCAACGTGGTGCCTCGGCTCGCCGCATCATTAATAAAGCTGAGGTAATAGCGACCACTGTCATCGAGCAATTTGCTGTACTTCACATCAATGAGCTGCGCAAAATTCTTCATGGTGCGCAAAGGCTCCTTCAAATCATGACTAGCGGCATGCGCGAAGGTGCGGAGTTCACGATTTGCGGCGATCAATTTACGCTCAGATATACGAGCCTCCGTGAGATCGCGAAATACACTGATGCGAACGTTACCCTCGGTGGGCAATACAAAAGTAGTGATCTCAAAATCTACAATACCGTTGTTGGCAGTTCGATGAAGCCAATCATAAGTAATGGATCCCTCTCGCTTGACCGTAGCAATGACTTCATCGCGAACCTCAGCTGAAAGCCGACCGTCTGCTTGCTTTTCGGGACTCAATTCGAGAATAGACCTAACCTCAAGTTCTGCCTTCGAAAAGCCCACCAAGTTAATGTAGGCATCATTCATTTCGATAGGCTGCTCAGCGTCGCCATCGTATATGATAATGCCATCGAATCCTTTGTTAAAAAGGTAGCGAAAGCGTGTCTCAGACCGGGTAAGATGCTGAAGTGTGCGCTTGTGTGAATTGGCTTCCCGCTCAAGATCGCGCTGCCGATTGGCGAGTTGGAGATTAAGATCTTGCTGTTCGCGAAGCGCTTCGTTAGACTTGGCTTGGTGACCCGCCACTGACTGGTCGAATATGCTTACCACAGTAAGCGTGACCGCCATGATCAGATATGAGTGGACCAGCGTCTTCATAAACATGACGTCAGGCAAAATAAATTCTTGGGTTGGAGGCTGCCCCATCAGAAATACAACTAGGAATGCGAGGGCGGTAGCTGCTATTGCTAGGATGCGCCGAGGGCGGTTTGCGTAGCAAACCCACGCCACCATCGGGTACAGTGCTAGGGCATACATGGCACCGTTGCTTAGCCCATTATTTGCCCCATTAAATGGCATTGAAGCAAAACTGGCCAAGCTAAAAATGCCCACCATATAAATATCGATCGCGAGTTGCCTATGATTGGTTTTAGCAAGAGCCAAACTCAAACCACATATAGCTAACAACATCACCGCAGTTGATGAACTAGGCCGGCCGTATGCGAAATATACTAGCTCAGTAGTGGTTACCAGAGCGATTGTGATCGGTATTAAATACTTAAGGATGCCATTCTTACAAACGCGCGCTACTTCGCCACTCTTGAGCGCTGGCTCAGCAAAACCGAGACGCCTCGTTTGTTCGGGCTTATAATTGGGTGCTATCTCCATGCTAACCCGGGAGGTGGGAAAATCAGGCCAAACACGCAGATTTGGCTATTAACTACACCAATCGGGTAGAGACCTGGTAGAAAATATCATGTAACTAAGATGTTGGGCCACTTAGAAGCTCAGGAATTCTACCTTAATATCGAATTTCAAAGTTGCAACATCTCGATGTCTGTCCAAATTCGATTGGCTACAACCTAGCTTCTACTAGGCTCTTAGACGAAAAACACGACGGTTATGGGCAAAAAAATTCCCCAGCAAGAGGCTGGGGAACGGTAAAACAAAAACTATGAACAAACACTCATTTAAGAGGATTGGTCGCCGCCGTGCAGCTTGCAATCGTCAGTCAGATATTAACAAAACATATGCCAAAATTCTTGGCTGCGTGTTGTGTATGTATCGGACAATCAATCATATAAAATGATCGTGCCATGTATTACGACTTCCCTCATATGTTAGTTACAGCAGCCCACCGAAAGAATTGCGCAGCCTCGCGAATTACCTTGCGCCAGTGAGTCTACGCGCCGTGCTATACATGCTTATCAGCTCAATTGCCTTTGCGCTGATGTATATCCTCGCCAAGCAACTCAGTCACTACGGCGGCTATCAGCTCACCTTTTTTCGCGGCATCGGCACCTTTTTGTTGGCACTAGGCTACTTGCTCGCCAAAGGCATTTCGCCACTCGGCAACAACAGGCGATTGCTACTTTTACGCGGAGCCACCGGCGCAAGCTCTCTGTTACTCTTCTTTGTAGCCATTGATATGGTTCCGGTTACCGCAGCGGTATCTATTCGTTACCTCTCGCCCTGCTTTGCGGTGGTAATCGCCATGTTCTGGCTCAAGGAGCGTGTACGACCTATACAATGGCTTTATCTAGGCATTGCACTTGTAGGGGTGGTGCTTTTAAAAGGATTCGACGCTCGCATTGGAGGCGTCGGTTTAGCCCTCATTTTACTATCTGCTGTGTTGGGAGGCTTTACGTTCGCGGTAATTCGGCGCCTCGGAGCTAGCGAGCATCCCCTGGTTATCGTGTGCTACTTCACGGGCACCGCTACCCTACTCGGCTGCATTGGTATGCTCACCGTTGATGGAGGCTATACGACACCCGATAGTGCAGATTGGCTACCTCTCATTGGACTCGGGCTAGTTGGCCTGATAGGTCAAGTATTCATGACCATTGCGATGCAAACCGAGACCGCCAGTAAAGTCATGCCGCTCAAATACCTGGAGACTGTGTTCCTGCTCGTTTTTGGGAGCATCTGGCTCAATGAGACCTATAGCTGGCTGGCTTTACTCGGTATTGGACTCATCCTCGCTGGCAACTTTGCTAACGTGCTCACCAAAAAAGCTTAGCCGAATACATCGCGCAGCAAAGCTTCTAACTCCACCTGATCGGTATGGTCAAAACTCCCCGGCTCAGTGCTGTCTAAATCGAGTACCGCAAAGAGTTGTCCGCTTTCGCTAAAACAAGGCACCACAATCTCAGAGCGTGAATTGGGATCGCAGGCAATGTGTGCCGTGCCTGACTGAAGTGAATGCACATCGTGCTCAATCAAGGTAACTCCCAGCTGCGCCGCACGGCCACATACTCCTCTGCCCATCGCAATACGCAAACAACCTAGCGTACCCTGATACGGGCCCACAATCAACTCACCGCCCTTGACATCATAAAACCCTGCCCAATATGCATAGGGCAGGTAGGTTTTAATGAGACAAGCCAAACTCGCCTGCTTAGCCACGCGATCGGTGACATCGAAAAGCAGATGCTGCGCTGCCGCGCGTAATTCTACGTAAGCCGCACGCTTCAATCCAGGACTCAAATGCTGAGATTCCTTTATAAAATAAGGCATGGTTGCAGTGGCTGACATGACTAGCGATTTTGCAGAATTACGGTGTTACGATCATTAAGAGCACTATCACCACCTACCGGTAGCGCCACTCCGCGCCATTTACGTACCTGAAGCTCCGCGCGATAAAAGAGCAAATACATCGCAGGAATTACTACCAAAGTAAGGAAGGTGGCAAACGTAAGACCATAGACTACAGTCCAGGCCATCGGACCCCAAAATGCGGTGTTGTCGCCTCCTAAAAAGTATTGCGGATCAAGATCGCTAATGAGTGTAAAGAAGTTGATGTTAAGTCCGATCGCGAGCGGAATCAAACCTAGCACTGTAGTAATCGCAGTGAGTAGTACAGGCCGTAAACGTGTGGCACCTGCGTTGGCGATGGCCCATTTCACATCTTCTGTACTTAGGCGCTCACCATCTTTTACATTCAGGTCTTGCCGTCGCTCTTCGCGCCGCAAGTTGATGTAATCTATAAGTACGATGGCATTATTTACAACCACACCCGCCAGCGAAATCACTCCGATACTTGACATCGCGAATGAAAAGGTCTGCCCTGTAAATACGTAGCCTAACAACACACCAATGAGCGAGAAGAGAATGCTTAGCCCGATGATTATAGGTGAGGTAAGTGAATTAAACTGCGCTACCAGGATAATAAGAATGGCGAATACAGCCACCAGGAAAGCTCCACCTAAAAAGGCGATGTCTTCAGATTGCTGCTGTTGCTCGCCCGTAAATTCATAATCGAAGCCTTCTGGCAAATCGTAATTTGCCATCAGCGTTTGCAACTCTTCGTTGATTGAATTGGAGTTAGCGCCCTCTGTAACGTTAGAGTAGATGGTGATAACACGCTTTAAATCCTTACGCTTAATAGCAGAATAGGTACTCGTGTAGTCAATATTGGCCACCGCCGAAATCGGTACCTGAGAGATTTGGCCTGTAGCCGGATCACGGAACGTTACAGGTTGATTGATTAGCCGCGTAATGTCGTTGCGATAAGTAGTGTCGAGTCGCACAAATATTGGATACTCCTCTTCGCCATCTTTAAATTGGCTCACCTCCGATCCGTACACACTGGTACGCAGCGCAAGTGCAATCTGAGAAGTCGATGCACCGTAACGTCGGGCAGCTTCGCGATTGACATTGACTAGTAATTCCGGCTTACCGAGCTGCACATCAGTTTTAAGTTCTTCAATTCCCCGAATCCCAGCAGAATTAAAGTAGCTGATGATTTCTTGCGCTAGCGGTATGAGCTCATCGATTTCATCACCTCGCAGCTCCATGTTGATTGGCTTGCCCGTGGGCGGACCGTCCTGATTCTTGGCCACTACAATCTGCACGCCTGGGTACTCTCCTATCGCATCGCGAATATCACTTAGCGCATCGGCACTGCTTAGCTCGCCGCGCTCATTACTTGGTACAAAAGCTACCGAGATACGCGCTTTTTGAGGGCTCACGCCCGGCTCAGGTGGTCCAGATGGGTCGGCGGTATTTTCTCCGATTTGGGCCAGTACATTTTCAAGTATTGATTCATATGGTTGGAGGGCTCCATCCAAGCGCTTTTCAATTTTACGCACCACGCGATCGGTGGCAGCAATGTCAGACCCTAGTGGTAAGTCCACGAAGATGTTGACGTAAAGCGGGTCGGCTGTCGGAAAGAACTCAGTTGGCGGAGGGCTAGCAGCAAACAACATAATCGCACCAATTAGCGCCAGTACAGTTCCACCAAATACAAGCCAAGCGTAGTTGAGTGCGAGCCTGACAAATTTGTCGTATGCGCTCTCAAGCCACGGCAAAAACGAATTTTGAAAAGCAAAACTCGCTGGACGAAGCACCCAAAAGTAGAGCAGGTATATGCCTAGCGAAATGCCAAAGAAGTTGCGCATCGTGTCACTCCCTATTAGCGCACCGATTACCGCTAGCACCAACAATACAAAGCTGCCAATGAGATGATTACGGACCTTCTTGCGACGAGCATCTTTCGTATTAGCTTGCTTATCGATGGTCATGAATGTGGCCGTAAATACTGGATTGATTACCAGTGCCACAAACAGACTTGAGCTCAACACGATGATGAGCGTAATGGGCATGTACTTGAAAAATTCACCCACTAAGCCAGGCCAAAATGCGAGCGGAACAAAGGCTGCCAACGTAGTAAGAGTACTTACGATAATTGGCACCGCTACCTCACCAGCACCCAATCGGGCAGCCGTGACGCTATCATAGCCCTCTTGCATATAGCGATAGATATTCTCTACCACCACGATGCCATTATCTACTAACAGCCCTAGCGCAAGTATCAAACTGAAAAGCACGACCACATTCATGGTGGTACCTGTCAGGTCGAGAATCAACACACCTAATAGCATCGACAGCGGAATCGCCATACCAACAAACGTGGCGTTAGTCAACCCAAGGAAAAAGAGCAAGACGATAACGACTAGAATTACTCCTGAAATAATGGAGTTTTCGAGGTTATTTACTTGGTCGCGGGTCTGAATACTCAAATCATTAAACAGAGAAACCTGCAAACCTTTCGGCATCCTTGCTTTGGTGTCTTCAATGACTTCCTTGATCTCATCTGCGGCGGCGAGCAGGTTAGCTCCCTGCCGCTTAATGATATTAAGCGATATAACGGGCAGTCCATCCACACGACTTATCGATGTAGGATCTTCGAAACCATAGGTAACTCGACCTATGTCCCGCAAGAATATAGGTCGCTGCTTTTCAGCCTTTACAATTAGACCCTCGAGCTCACGGATGTTCTGAAATTCTCCGACTACGCGAATGCCCCGCCGAAAGTCGTTGGTTACTACTTCACCACCTGATATGGTCAGGTTTTCTGAGCTGATAGCCTGGCTTACATCATTGAAGCTTACCAGCAGCGATTGCATCTTTGGTAAGTCTAAGTCCACACGCACCTGACGTTCTTGGGCTCCTTGTACTTCAGCACGCGCCACGCCATCGATGCCTTCAAGTGCCTCCTCAAATTCTTCGGCGTAGTCTAATAGTACATCATTTGGAAAGTCACCTGCAACGTTGACAGTGACGATAGGAATTTCCGAGAAGTTAATGTCCTGAATCAGCGGGTCAGAAGGCAAGTCGGTGGGTAGCTCAGAATTGGCCTTATCGACGGCATCCTTAATGCGATCAACCGCATCATCAATATCCTCTCCGGAATTAAATTCTGCGATGACCACCGAGAAATCCTGAACACTCGAACTAGTAATATCCTTGATGCCCGTCACACCCTGCAGCTCGCGCTCAATTGGGCGGGTAACGAGATTCTCGATATCCTCAGCAGAGTTACCTGGGTACGGAGTATTGATAAAAACAGTCGGTAGACTTACCTCTGGAAATTGCTCTTTGGGAATGGACTGGTAGGCGCTCAACCCGAAGAAAAAGATCATCAGCGTGAGCAAGAACACACTGGTTCCATTGGCTACCGATATCTCAGTTATACTAAACGTACGCTTCTGCTGCTGTTCTTGGTTTTGCGGAAGCGCACTGAATGAATCAGGACTATCGCTGGCAGGCTTATCAGACATCTCGCTAAGGAGTTTAAGGGTGTACTAGGACTGAATGGGCGTGCTAACCCTAGCGGCCAGCGCTAGTTTTAGTCGGAAATTGCAGACGAATCAATTCACCATCGGTCAGGGAGCGCATGCCTTCGGTTACCAAAAATTCGCCAGGCTTTAAGCCCTCTAGTACCTCACGACGAAGCGCGTCATTTTCGCCAGTCTTTACCGTCACTTTTTCGGCGACGTACAGATCGGGGCCTTTGTCAGAAGCGCGTGCGACATACACATATTCGTTGCCATTGATTTCCTCAAGAATCACCGAGCTAGAGACTACAACTACATCGTCGCGCTTGTAATCAATGAGGTATACCGTGGCCAGCATGTTAGGCTTAAGCGCACGATCCTTGTTGTTGAGGTCTAATTCAATTTGGAAGGTGCGGTTGGCCGGGTCGATAGTGCGGCCGATCTCGCTAATTTTTGCCTCACGCTCCAGCCCGAGCGCCGGAAAATCAATGCGAACAGGCTGACCTTTGCGAACCGTTCTGAGATAAGTTTCGGGCACATCAGCGACCACCTTCACGGTAGCCGCGTCGAGGATCTGCATAAGCGGAACCCCAGGCGCGGCGTATTCTCCAGCGTTGATATTCTTCTGCTCAATGGTGCCACTAATAGGAGCCTTTACCGAAGATTTGCCTTGCTGCAAGCTAATTTGAGCCATCGCCTTCTCGAGGCGTTCAACAGCGTTTTTGGATTCGAGATACTGAATCTCGGTGCCAATACTTTGAGCTCTCAATCGCTCCTGTCGTGAATAGATATCACGCGCCAACGCCAATTGAGTCTCTAACTCTGACTTCTGCAAATCAAACTGCTCTAGGTCTACCCGCACCAAGGTCTGGCCCTTGCGCACCTGGTCGCCTTCCTTCACAAGCACTGCCGATACCCGCCCCGGTACCTCAACGGTGACCACTGCAATTTCATCGCTCTCGACTGAAGCTTGCAACTCTATTTCGCGTGCAAAATTGATGGCGCCCACCGTATCTGCCCGCACCAACCTTGAGTCTGGCACTTTTTCAGAATCACCCGAAGCTTCGGATAGCTCCTTAATTTGAGTTTGTAATTTGCGAAGTTCGGATTCCTTGGCGGCAAGCATTTCAAGTTGCTCTTCGCGGGTTTCGGGAATTTCAAACTCATCGCCGCCACAGGCCACAGAGCCAAATACGGGAAGGGCCACCAGGGCACATTTTATAATTGAACGCATAAGTAACGAGCGTTGAAGTGGGGTGTGAGTTGTAAGCTTAGAGTTCGCCGAGCGCATCTTGATATTCGGTGTAGGCAACCGCTAAATCATACAGCGCCTGGGTGAGAGCATCTTGTGCCTGGTATAGTCCGGATTGAGCTTGATTGACTTCGAGACTTGAGCCAACACCTTCACGAAATTTGATTTGTGAAACACGGTAAATCTCTTCGGCAAGTGCTATCGAGTTTTCGCGTAAGCTGACTGCTAGCCGTGCATTGCGCACCGCCGCCCGAGAGTTAGCCAGGGCTAATCTGGACTGCAACTCAAACTGATCTATTTGTACGCGTGTGCGGTCTGTGCGAGCGAGTGCTCGTTGCTTCTGAGCCCGCTTTTCAAAGCCATCAAAAATGGGTACGTTGAGCGTTACTCCCACTGCGGATTGTGGCAGCCAATCAGCTTCGTTGCCATCAAATAAGTCGTTGCGCTGTAGCGTGCGACTTATGTTAACGAAGCCGACCAGATTAGGATAATAACCAGCTCTGATACGCCGTAAGTCAATGGCATTGAGGCTATCTGCTACTTGTAGGGTGGCATACTCAGGCCGACGGCTTACGTCAAATTCATCGTCGCCTAGTAGTTGTGCCACTCGCGCTGTGCCGAGCGCTTCATCGAAGTTGGTGGATAATTCTATGTTCGTAGCAATCGGGAATCCCATCTGGAATTTTAGCAAGTTGCGCGAGATTTCGATGACCTGTTGGAGGCTTCTTCGCTGAGCTTCGAGGTTGGAAGCCGTTAGTTCCAGGCGATCGACACTTAGCTTTTCAGCAAAACCAGCTTCGTAGATGGCTCGTGTTTCTGTGAGCGTCTGGTTGAGGTTATCAACGTTGCGCTGTAGGGTTTCAAGGTTGCGCTGGGCGATTAGCGTGGCCAAATAAGCCTTGGCAACTTGTACATGCGTTTGGTAGGATGCCTGGTCTACTTGTCGCATGGCGAGATTGCGGTACAAGCGCGATCCGCGAAGGGCGATGAAGTAGGTGGCGTCGAAGAGTAGCGAGTTGGCCGAAAGTCCCGCTTGCAATTGATTTTTTAGTCCGAAGGCTACCGGAAAAAATCCTGGTGCGCCTACAGGAGCCGCCACGGGGCCAGCGGATCCTTCCACGCCCTCGTCTACCAGTACTCCGTAAATAGATGGACTTATAAAATCAGGAAATAATTGTTGCGCAATTTCGAGATTATATTGATACCCAACTGAGCCGTTTACCTTAGGTAAGCCAATAGAAAGAGTTTCTTTTATCTGACCTTCCGCTTCTGCCAAGTCAGCCTCCGCAATGCGCACCGATGGAGCATTTGTTTCTGCGTAGGCGATAGCTTCTTCAAGTGAGAAGGCTTGTAGGCCTGCTGGTTGTGATGTTTGGGCTTTCGCCAAAACACTACACACGCAAAGTAGCCAGAGGGCTAGTAATTGAGTTTGGGCTGGGTTTGGTTTTAGCGAAAGCATACGTGGCTAGGCTGTTGGGGTGCGTTGAATGTAGCTGGAAAGCAAGGAGCGACCCTTCTCGGAAGTGATGCCGAGGAGGTGATACATGATGAATTGATTGAGCACATTATCCCACTCGTGCTGCTGAAGCGGAAAGCGATCTTGGTCCATGAAAGCTTTGGGGCCACTCACAAAAAGGTGAGCAATGAGTTCGCGATTCATATCAGCGCGATACAAATCCTCTTCCTGACCGCGACGCAAATTTCGGCGCACGTGGTCAATCATGTTGTCGTTGTGGTGAGCATCAAGGCGCTCCCAACTGGGACGATAATACTTTTGTAAATCGTAGAGACTGGCCGGACTCATGTCACGCATCTGCTCGGTGAAGTAGCGCGCTATCTGCAACATAGAATCAATGGCATCGATGGCCTCAGTTTCGATTCGCTCAACAGTTTCTTCATCTCGACGCATGTCTTCGTCGAGCACGAGATCAATGAGCTGCTGCTTATTGCTAACGACGGTGTAGAGCGTCTTTTTGGATCGACCGAGTTCTCTGGCGATCTCATCCATGGTGACGGACTTAAAGCCAAGCCGATTGAAGCGCTTTGAAGCAGCTTGAATCACCTCCTTGCGGAGCGCAATTTGCGGGAAATGACCTGGAGTTTTTTCCATTGAGGCCGCAAATGTACACGGAATACACGTAGGAAACTAGCGGCGTAGTAAAAGTTTCCTGCGTTTATGTGACATTAGCGTTTCCAAGACCATAAGCAGTTGCGGACCTTGTGGTAGATGTGCTCGTGCCATACAGCACGTGCAGAGCTAAAATAAATGACCATCCGCTGCGCATCACCGTCAAATTGATAAATACGATTAGTATCTAAGCTGATTACGTTAAATTATAAACTAAGTTTAAATAATAAAATCATCCGCACCATAAGGTGCGGATGATCATCGATTAGTTTTTACGAGCCGTATCACCTGCTTCACGAAAGTGTGTTGCCTGCTTGATTGTGCGTTCCTGGCCAGTGTCTGGAGCATCGTATGTGTGCTCTTCAATGTCGACGAGTAGTTCTTTACCCACAAAATCCTGGGTATCATGCTCTTTACTTGGATCTAATCCGATAGCACGAATAAATTCAGCAAGTATTGGTTGGCCTGCCTCCGACAAGTAAAAACGTTGTTCAACGAAACCTTCTTCGTTTTCCAGACGCACATTGAGGTAAGGCACGCCTTGATACTCAGACTTGTTGGTATCGTCCACACTCGTGACTTTCACATTTGCGGGGCCAAGAGCTAGAAATGGGCGTTCGGTGGTTTGAATCTTCATAATCGTGATTGTATGATGAAGATGTCACTTTGACACAATTTGTTTAATCGCCCTGTACTTACTTCATATGACCTGCTACCGCGTTCATCTTAGCAGGCGGCACAAAGAGTACGTCGCAAGTCTCATTACCTGTAGCCTTTACAAGCTTTTGGCCATTTAACACAAAGCTGTTGTAATTCAAGCTTGCGAAAAATTGAGTGAGCTTTTCTCGTGTCGATTTACCTAGTTCGACCAAAATGATCGGCTCAAATTTTTCGATAATAGGTCGGAGTTCAGGGATCACTACGATCTCGTAGCCTTCTACGTCGCACTTAATAAAGTCCAGGCGAGTGAGATCTTGAAATAGCTCACTGCCAATGCGCATCTCGGCATCAAATGTTACATCGCTGGCTTCTGTTTGTGGCAGTACAAAGTGAGACCCTGAGGCCATAAAGCCTTGCTTATCAACGGTGTTATTTCCCAGCTGGATAGGCGCATTAGACTCACCCAGGGCATACGGTAGAATTTCAACTTGCCGATACTGCTTGGTATTCGCCAAGAGTACTTTTCGCACAGGCGCCACCGGCTCAACAGCGTAGACCTTGCCAGTAGGCCCAACCAACTTCGCAAATAGTACAGATAGGTAGCCTAAGTTAGCTCCAATGTCGATACAGACTTGACCTTCTTTAATTATATTTCTCAGGAAGTAAGGATATCCATACACCGGATTTCCTTTTAATAGTCCAAGATTAAAACTTACAAAGTACATCTTGCTTAGTACCGCAAAATAAGTTTCGAGAGAAGTAAACTTGAAGAGTAATCGCCTAAACGAATTCCCTTTCTGATTGACCATAGCAGCGAGAGGTAGGTGTCCACTTTCGTTAAAACACGGGATGCGTAAAAGCGTGCAAGGTAGCCAGCAGCACGTTGTAGCAGTTGTGTGTTACTCGATGCGACGTGCGTGCGTTGTGAAGGAGATTCCTTGCGTATTCTGCATAGAATTCATCACACCTTCGAAGAGAGGCTCCGGGCAATTAGGCGGAATGCTCCACTCAATTAAGAAATTAGATCCCGACCCACCGTGTACATCCTCTTGAGCAATGACGATCTCTAAGGTCTCCATTGGCTTCACATAAATTGGAAAATCAAAGTATGTACGGATATTATCGCCGATCGTGTTGTAATAATCTGCGTGAAGCAAGTAGATGGTATCCTTTTCACTCACATTACGCAAGCTGACCAATCCAGTCAGACTAAACTTTTGGTTCTTTGAAAAGGAATAAATTTCTGAATAGACAGATAGGTAAGACTTGCCGTGCTCCAAAGAGTCACCAGGACTTAACGTAGCTCGGCGGGAAGCCCAATCTTCTTCATGTAGATCAATGGGCATTTGCGGCTCTCCGCACCCATAGAGGATAATCGCAGTCAGAAAAACTAGGAAATACTTCATGTTAGGCTGTGGTAGCGATAAGACAATAGCGAACTAACCTCGCAGCGATGCTGAGGTTGACGTTAGCAGCAAAACTACAGGTTTACTTGGCTTGGCAGCTCGCTCTCAGATCGCCATAGCTTTATAAACACGTAGGTAAAAAAGAGAAAGAAAATCCAGTCGTTGATCCCATACACGGAGAAGAAAATGCCCGCCAGCAGATCTTGCTCGAAGACCTTTGACACATCATTATTGAGAATCCAGTGCGACCATACCACTCCGTATGCAAGCTTTTCCAGGGCAAACACACGTACTAACCACTTCACCTCAAAATACTTGTGCGCAACTGCGATGTAAGCCAGCCCCCACAGCACAATCATCAGCAACCCAAAATTGGAGGCCACATTAGGGTCGGTGGCAGGAATTACCGGGTTGGTAAAAAACTTGGAAAACAGCAGCACCGATAGATTCATCAGTCCGGCTGCGATAAAGCCTTTGGTAATAGTTGCGTGAATGATAGGCGTTGGGGAGCTAATAGATGCCAAAGAGAGGACGGAGATTCTAGCAACAGAATCCACGCTTTACAAGGTAGCTGCAATAAGCGTCGAAAAGACTATAGCCCTTCGACAAATTGCGCAAAAACCGCTTTATGCTTCTCCAAATCCAAGTCTGGAGATAGCGATGCACGAACGATGTAATCTTTGTCACCCTCCTTGGTAGTGCCCTGCGTTGAAGTAGCGGGTATCGTCCAATAACAGCCCTTCAGCTGACCGTAACTCACACAGTATTTGCTATCCGCTGGGATTTCCGTGATCATTAAATTGATCAACTTAATATTTAATTCACGCTTGTACGCTTCTTGCTCAGCCGGCGAACCGCCTTTAGTTGGCAAATCAAGCGAAAACACAGATGGCGTAAAGCCTTTGGCTGCTAGCTCCTCCGATACAAAGTTAATTTTTGCTGAAGGAAGCGTTGCACCGATATAGTCCACAAACTCACGCGTGTTGTGATATGCAGCTTTGATGCGCCTATTCATAGAAGGCAATTGCTCTGCTAGAATTTCAACCTGTAAGTCAGTAGCCTCATTGTCGCACAGCTGCAAATGCAACTCAATTCTGGACATCAGTGAGGCCGCTTTAGCATTGCCTACGCAGTAACCCGCCGTACATCTTCCGCCACTAGGAAATTTCGATCCGCTTGCATATGATATCGTTCTGATTGCGCTCAGGATATCTCTCTCGCCGAGAAAATGGACATTAGGACAAAAGGTCTGATCCAAAATAAAAACCGGATCAATGGCAGTGCCTCCTTCAGCAGTTTGACGAGGTCTTGCCAGTGCATCGCGTAACGCTTTCAAGTCCGGGACTTCAACACGCGGGTTTGTAGGAATTTCAGCAATAATAAAAGGCACTGCATCTTGCTTTGCAAGCGCGTCAAGCACCAACTCAACACTACTCACCATATCCTGATCTCCATCAACGGGCAAGTCCACTACCTCAACATGCTCCAAACTAGCCGCTAATCTGCGCGCCTGATCGTTGGTGCCGCCATAGCAGTTTGGCGGAATAACTATCTTGATTTGCTTGTCAGGATACTTGTCTGCCGCGTCATGCAGCAATCCCATCATGATAGCATACTGAATAGACAAGCCGCTAGATCCGAGTAAAGCTCGAGTGGGTGATCGCGTAATCTCTTTGATAGACCCGACCGTCAGAGCTTTGGCACTCGAAACGGCAGCTTCAGTTGCAAATTCAGGCGACTGCCCAAGCATCAGCTGAAGTGCTGATTTACAGTTAGCGGGCGTCATGGCGATAGTCTCGCGCCTACGCACATGCTGTAACTCGCCAACGCAATTTTGTGCAGCTTCACTATTCATGAAAAGAACACTACCTAATCTGGGATGAATATGTAGCGAAAAGTCTGCGTTGCTACCATCACTGCTATTCCAAAATTCTTTATGATTATTAACTATTACTGTACTGACATCGCTATTAGTATTGCTTATATAATCACTGAAATCTCTAAGCTCTATATCGTAGCCATAAACTTTTCTAACTAGCTCCGCATTAAAATCCTCATGCATTGCTTGTTTTATGTAAATGATAGTTTTGCGATTAGCGAAATGATTTGTGCGCGCAATTGCAAGCAAAGGCATCGTCACGGAGTCAAAGCTGATCACGTGCTTATACTCTCTTCCCTGGACAGCAGCAATAGCCCATTCGAGTATACAAGACAGCGGATGACCTAACCGGATATAATCGTAAGCCGTAGGTAAGTGCGCGAGCTTCTCTTCACTGATAGTAGAATTTGCAACCAGTTTTTGAAACTCATCGAGAAACTGGGTTTTGGCTAACTTCTCTTGGTAAATATCAAGCCGGTGGGTAGTTAGACCTAACCAATCTGCTGGCATTTTTGTCAGCACATCTGCGAGCACTTGAAACGTAGTTTCCTGTACGCTTGGGTCTATTTGGGTCGTCATAAATTGCAGTGAATGCTGTGCGGTACCAACGTTCAGAGTCAATTCTGGTTGACCTTTGTGCACGTCTAAAAGCTGAGGTATTGACCCTTTGCAAACGCAAAATCTTGCATCAACAATTGTCTACACCCACTTGCTGTATTCTGTGTGATGCTGCGTAGTCGCGGCTTTAAACTCCGACTTCAGTTGACTTACCAATTCACCTACGGGAAGCGACTCCGTCACTGTAGAAACTCCTTGACCAGCTGACCAAATGGTTTTCCAAGCTTTCGCCTCGGTGTCCATCTCTTTACCAAAATCAATCTTGGTGGTTTTGCGCAAATCCTCTTCGGTGATACCAGCGGCTCTGAGGCTGCGGCCGAGAAAGTTTGCACTTACCCCACTGATAGCTGCGGTGTACACAATCTCGCTAGCTGATGAGTCGACAATCATCTGACGGTATTCTGGCGTGGCTAGACTCTCATCAGTAGCGATAAAACGCGTACCCATGTAGGCCAAGTCGGCGCCCATTTGCAGCGCAGTGGCTACATCGCGGCCAGTACTGATGCAGCCTGAAAGGATGACTCTGCCTTTGAAGAAACTACGAATTTCAGCAATCAGCGTTAGCGGGTTCATAGTACCTCCGTGGCCGCCAGCTCCAGCGCTAACAGCTATTAAGCCATCAACACCAGCCTCGGCAGCTTTCTCAGCGTGGCGTCGCTTAATTACATCATGAAATACCTCACCACCCCAACTATGCACAGCATCTACTACATCTGATACGGCACCCAATGAGGTAATAATCAAGGGTACACGGTGCTTCGCGCAAACCTTTAGGTCTGCCTCTAGTCGAGGATTAGAACCGTGCACGATTAAGTTCACACCGAATGGTGCGGCCTTTTTACCGGTCTCAGTTTCCCAAGCTTTAAGTTCATCCCGGATTTCAGTGAGCCAAGCATCAAAGCCTTCAGTGCTTCGCTGGTTGAGTGCTGGAAAGGTGCCAATTATGCCAGCTTTGCAGCATTCAATTACAAGCTTAGGCCCGGATATCAAAAACATCGGAGCGGCAATTACGGGAAGAGTCAGAGGCTGTACGGGCATAGCGGAAACCTACTACATTCTCGCTAATTACCTCTAGTCGTTTAGACCGGCACGCACGTAATCTCCTACACGCTAGCCTATCGCTACAGTTTTGCGACTAATTTTTCTAGGTCTGCGGTGTTCCGATCTGCAGCTTTGCCAACTTCGATGGCACGCAGTGCAACTAGCTTTGCTTGGGATTTGTCGCCGACTTTGTGCAGCAAAAACGCATACGTGTCCAGATAATCAAACTCAGGCGCAGCAGCAACAACTTCACGCATCCAATCAATACAAGTGGCAAGGACAAAGTCATCATCACAATCCTCGTATATTCCATAACTGATGTGATTCAAGTAGCCAGCACTTCTCTCGCCTTTGGACTTGGCTTCATTGTGTAGTTGTATAAACTCCTTCCACCTGCCTTGAGACTTTAAATACTCAAATTCGTAGCTACTGATGATATCTGCTGCGCTCTCGCGAGTCATGTTTGTTGTGGCAAATTTCACAGCTTCTGAATACAATTTTTCATCATGACCATCAATAGCACGGTTAAATTTCCCAGCTGAGAGGAAGTAAAATAGTGTAAATACTTGATCATCTCCGTATAGTTCTGTATAGGCCTCTCTTGCCGTAACTACCTTATCGGCGACAGTATCGTTTGCATCTGAGCCAAAGTATATCAGTATTGAAAAGAACTGTTCTGAGAGTGGATCGACACTTGATAAGAGGTAGGTGTTTATTACTGTAGAGTCTGGATATTTAATTGTGCGGTCCACAAAATCTGCATAGAACCGTGGATAGAGGTCTGGATCTACGCTAGCGGAATACCCTTTCACAAATTGCCCTGAGGCGTACGCCTCCACACTTTCTGCTATATAGCTCAAAACGCTCTGAGCCAATGAGTCTGCGGATTCACCATTAAAACCACCAGCTCGCGTTACTAGCCGACCTTTATCGTCCAGTATGATTGCTGAGGGATAGTTAGCAACATGGTATTTTTTCGATAAATGAAATGTTGAATCATTCTCCGCATCGTACCTAAGGAGTATTACATCTCGACCCAATAAAGGCTTTAATCTTTCATTGCGAAACACTTCCTTGTCCAACTTCTTACACGGACCGCACCAAGTGGTATAGAAGTCGATAAATAGCAACTTATCAGACGACTTCGCGAGTGCTAGTGCTGTATCAAAATCTTGCTCCACAAGCTGAAGTTGCTGGGCACTAAGTGCAATAGAAACTAACGCGAGACAGAGGCTAGTAAAAAACTTCATAGGATTTTCATGCTGATTGGTTGCAACATACCTTTCACAAGAATTTATTGACTTGACCTAAGTCAAGTCAGGTCTCAGCTTGCCAGCGTTTTTCGAATCCTAGACAGAGAAGTATCAGCTATGCCGAGGTAAGACGCTAGATGCATAAGCGGAACCTGCTGAACCAAGTCTTGGTGCTTAGCTGCTAATTGCTGATAGCGCTCTGTAGCGCTCATCGTAATGAGCTGAATAGCCCTTTGCTCAGAAGCGAACAACTCTCCTGCCATCCAATTTCTACCCCACTCGCGAAATCCTTCAATCTCGTTAAACAGCGCCTGAAAAGCATCAAAGTCAATCTGGTAAGCGATAACATCCGTAGCCGCAACGACATACTCGAGTGATGGACTTCGCTGAAAAAAGGAGGCAATCACAATGGCAAATTCACCCTGTGAAGCAAAATTTGTGGTGATCTCGTCGCCAGCTTCACTAAAAACATATTTTCGGGCAACACCCGACGCCAAACAAGAATAGTTATTGGCAGTTGCATTGGCCTTCTGGAACAAGTTTCCTTTCTTTACAGTAACCTTTGTATGCGCCTGCGCAATACGTTCATATTGCGATAGCGTAATCAAAGGGTGTGCGTAGATAGATTGAAAAAATTCTATGTCCAACTTGAGTTTTTTGTGAAATTGATTAGCTGACCATTTAAGTGATTAAAGCCTTGCATCTTACAGCACCTTTACTTGCTTCCTTAGCGCCATCATTTCATCGCGATACTGTGCAGCGGTAATGAAGTCTAGTTCCTTGGCAGCCTTCTTCATTTTTACTTCGGTAGCTTTAATTAACTTCTCAAGCTCATCGCGGCCCATGTACTTAATGACTGGATCAGCAGCGATACTCGGCGCTTCATTCTCAATGTAAGCATCCTTATTCTTTCCACGAATATCAAGAATCGACCGCTTATTCATAATCTCCTCCTTCGACTTTCTATTCATCGTAGGCGTGATATCATGCTCTGCATTGTAAGCTTGCTGAATAGCACGACGCCGATTCGTTTCATCGATGGTGAGCTGCATAGCTTCTGTCACCTTGTCGGCGTAAAAAATTACCATACCGTTTACATTACGAGCCGCTCTACCCGCAGTCTGCGTTAGGGATCTATCATTTCTGAGGAAGCCCTCTTTATCAGCATCCAATATTGCCACAAGACTTACTTCTGGGAGGTCAAGCCCCTCGCGCAGCAGGTTAACTCCAACTAGCACATCAAAGTGGCCGAGTCGCAAGTCGCGCAAAATTTCGACCCGCTCCATCGTATCAACTTCCGAGTGGATATAACGGACCTTGTGATCCAATTTTGTGAGGTACTTCGTCAACTCCTCAGCCATGCGCTTGGTAAGTGTCGTTACCAACACGCGCTCATCCGCTTTTACCCTGTCACCTATCTCATCGAGCAAATCATCAATTTGATTGATACTTGGACGGACTTCAATTGGTGGATCCAATAGTCCAGTTGGACGGATAATTTGCTCTACAAACTCACCACCTGTTTGCTCTAGTTCGTATTCGCCAGGTGTTGCCGAGACGTATACAATTTGATTGATTAGCGACTCGTACTCATCAAAATTAAGTGGCCGGTTGTCCATAGCGCTAGGCAGGCGGAATCCATAATTTACTAAATTTAGCTTTCGCGCACGGTCGCCTCCCCACATGCCACGCACTTGCGGCACCGTTTGGTGACTCTCATCTACGATCATAAGGTAGTCATCCGGGAAATAATCTAACAGACAGAATCCCCTAGTTCCTGGCGCTCTCCCATCAAAGTAGCGAGAATAATTCTCTACTCCATTACAGTAACCAAGTTCTCTGATCATCTCCAAATCAAAGTTGGTCCGCTCAGAAATACGTTGCGCTTCAATTAAGCGGCCTTCTCGCTCAAAGTAAGTCTTTTGGTGATGCAATTCATCTTGAATCGCATTGATAATCTGCGGCATTCTATCCTTCGGTGCCATATATAAGGCCGCCGGAAATACAGCAGCGTCATTCACCGCTGCGATACGTTTTCCACTTTCAATTTCTAGTCGCTCAAGTGATTCAATTTCATCCCCAAAGAATATTATCCTTAACCCTTCCTCATTGTATGGCAAATTGATGTCTACCGTATCTCCTCGCACACGAAAGGTCGCGCGCCTAAAGTCTGTCTCTGTGCGTGAATACAGCGCATCAACCAATTTATAAAGCAAGCCATTGCGAGAAATCCGCTGCCCTACATGCAGCCGGACTACACCTGCTTTAAAGTCGTCTGGATTTCCAATACCATAAATGCAACTCACGGAAGCAACAATAATTACATCTCGCCGACCGCTCAACAAGGCCGACGATGCGCGCAATCTTAATTTATCAACTTCTTCGTTAATACTCAAATCTTTCTCGATGTAAGTATCCGAAGTAGATATATAAGCTTCAGGCTGATAGTAATCGTAATAACTTACGAAATATTCAACCGCTGCATCGGGAAAGAAATCTTGAAATTCGCCGTAAAGTTGCGCCGTCAGCGTTTTATTATGGGTTAGCACCAGCGTAGGTCTGCCTAACTTGGCAATCGCATTCGCCATCGTAAAGGTCTTACCCGACCCCGTAACACCCAGCAGTACTTGGGCTGGCTCACCTGCCTCCACACCATCTACCAAGCGCTGAATCGCCTGCGGTTGGTCGCCAGTTGGCTTAAATGGTGAGTCGAGTCTAAAACTCGTTTTCGAATGCTTTTTCTTTGCGGTACGTGCCACGTTATTCAAATTTTTAGGCTTACGCCAAATCCTGTCACTTCAGCAAGAGAGACGTGTTGTTTTGGCGAAAGCTGAACTCGCTTGATGAGCAATTGAGTAGAGATTTTCACCAAAAGGACTACACGCATATTGCTGAGGTAAGCAACTACACAATCGCACAAGATGTGTGATATGATTCACTTTTTGGCTAATTCAAAACAAATTATTTTAACATCTTGCCGCTTTCTCCCGATTTACAGGCTGCTAAACATAGTCTGCACCACTTGTGAGATGTCGCTATTTTCGCGCCCGTGCCGCTGCAAAACCAAGACGATTACTTAGACCTGGGGTATTTCCGCTCGGGTCATACCATTCGGCAGACGCGCTTCGTGTTTCTGGAACAAGACTTCTGGTCTACCGTTTGGAGCCGCGTCCCTTTGCAGACTTACACCTTAAAGAAGCGCCAACGGAAATTGTGGCGGCGAACGCTCAAAAGATTTACCGTCGAGTTTAGTGCTTACCAGCCGAGTGAAGACCAGGATGCTGTGTACCACGCCTATCAAAAAGCACATCCGCTTGATGTAGCTCGCAACATGGCTGAGGTGTTAGGCAATCATCAACCCACCCATAATTTCCAAACTCAAATTGCTAAAATTTACGACGGTGACCGCCTCGCAGGATTCTCGTGTTTTGACTTAGGTCAAGACTCAATAGCCTCCATTTTTGGCTGCTATCATCCTGATTACAGCCGTGATAGTTTGGGTACATTTTCTATGCTTGCCGAGCTTGCTTACGGTCGTGAGCTGAAGTTCGCTTATTATCATCCGGGCTATTGTGTTCCGGGGGTTCCGGCCTTTGACTATAAGCTAAATTTGCCTGACCTACAAGGCAAAAGCTATGTCGACAAGGGGTGGGCGCCTATGCCCGAAGTCCTTGAGAAGCCTTTACCGCATACCCTGATAAAATACAAGTTGCAGGAGGCTAGCAATGCCTTTAAGGGGGCGAGCATCGCGCACTGCATAAGGACAATGCCTTTGTGCGAATTGATGGGCGAAGTAGCCCAAGGGTACGGCCCGATGCCACAGCCTTTAATGATTGAATTGACGGCTACGAATCCCCTCGGTGAAGTATTTGTTGGTTACGATGTTGTCGACCAGCAGTACGAAATTTGGTTTGGGCAAATGGTAGGTGATTTGCGCTATGAGCCTGATTTTGAGCAACTCGCCGCTGAGACTCATCCTGATGCCAATCTTAAGTTTTATGAATGGCGCGCTAGAATCAGTGAAGCCACTACCCTAGCCAAGTTGCTACCCCTCGCAAAGCCTAAGCAGGTAGTTAAATCGACGCTGCTTAATATGCCAATTTGGGCTCTGGCCAACGCAAAAAATGATGAGTAGGCTTTCGCCAAAACAAGTGATTACAGGTACCGCACTTTAACCGTAACGAGCACATTTTCGCCTTTCGGCAAATCAAAGTCGAAGTCAGTATAGGAAGGCCTGAGAATGCCACGATGGTAGTAATTACTGAAGCCAAAACCCTCTTTAGGAAATAATAGGCCCCAATCCATGCCTCCGCTGCTATTTTCGTCGTCCACAATCGCAAGTCCATAGTGACCAGCGGGTATATCATCGAAGGTGACCGACATACTGCCGTTCTTTGCCTTTGCTTTATTGGTGTGGCGCTGGAAATTGCTTTTCTCTGTTTGCCATTGGGCATCAGAATCGTAAAATCCAATGTGTATATCACCAATGGTGTTACGCAGGCCTTCAATATTTACGGTCAGTTGCTGCGCACATAGCGACGCACTAGTCGATACACTGAGGGCAATCGTTAGGATGGCAAAAACTAATGGTCTAGTAATCATCGTAGGTAATCAAGGATAACAGCGCTAGCAATTTTGCTGAGTGCTTAACGCCTATTCAGCAATTGTAGTCCTCAGCGAGTATATGACGCAGCGCAATAGGCTGTTGGGGCGTCATGAATCTAGTTGAGATTTGCTTGACTAACAACTGTAACGTTTCAGCACTTGAATCGTCTGGAGTTTACTAGCTCAACCTAAAATTAGGGAGCGCCAGCGACGCACAATCGCATAATTCTTCGTGTTATTGCCTTTAACGCGTTTTTAAGACGTGCTTTTCGTGTGCAGCCACTGCTAAGCGACTATCTTTGATATATAACAATACCTCATGAGGCTAGCTCTACTCTGTTTTACCTTAATTCTCGGTTGCGTCGCATCGGCGCAGACCTTGCGATTTGGCGAAACGCTGGTAGAGCAAGTAGTTGATGCAAATCGTCAAGATATTTCAGCTTTTGTGAGATTATACAATCCTTCAGCTGAGAGCTTCGAAGCCAGGTGGGTAAGAGAAGTCAACGACCTCCCGGCAGCGTGGTCAAGTACAGTTTGTGATACTAATCAGTGCTACGTTACTCGCGTAGACAGTGCTACTTTCCGCATTACTGCTGGCGGTAGCGTACCGATTACTCCGCATATCTATCCAGCGGGAGTTGCTGGCGATGGCCAGGTAACGATCAGGGTTTTCCAGGTAGACAAGCGCGACAACGACGCGGTGGTGACCTTTAACTTTCCTAGAGCTGTATCCAACGAACGTTCTAGTTACTCAGGTCCACGTATCTATCCCAACCCGGGTCACCAAGACTTCGAGGTAATTTCAGACCAGCCACTCAGCAAGGTGACCTTAACCAACATGTTAGGTAAAGTGGTGCGCACCTATCCGGCCTATCTGCCCCGATATGATGTGAGCGACCTTCCAAATGGCCTTTATTTAGTTAGCCTCGCGGGCGTTGACGGTCGCGTTATCAAGACGCTGCGCTACTCCAAGCGCCAAGTGATGCCGTAAGAAGGCATTGTATTCTTACGCTTTTGCAGGAGAAGATTAGCCATAAAGACTTCCGCTTACCATAAGATAATGCGTATTTGTCAGTTAGCCGTCAGGTCAGTGATCTTGTGGGGTAGATGGAGTCAGAAATTTGGGTATGATGTCTGGAATGCAGCATATTAGTAGCTCAATTCTAACTACATGTACAAACCACTACTCACGGCTGCCTTGGTAGCTATGGCCTCTACTGCCTTTAGCCAGGCTGTCTTCACTGAAAATTTTGAGGGCACCTCGCTTCCCGCCGGTTGGTCACAAGAGACTTCATCTACGGATGGTGGCTTCAAAGTAGGCTCAAGCTCAGCTCTTCAAAGCCAGTACTTCCCACTCCCTAATCCAGGTTCTAATATTATCCTAACCAATGATGATGGCTGCAACTGCGATAAGTCTAGCGACCGTCTTTACTCACCGAGTTACGACTTAAGTGGACTAGCGAATCCGTTTATCGAAGCATCTGTGATGTTTCCTGGGCTTTCAGCAAGTGGCAGAACGGAAACTGCCGAGTGGATTGTAAGTACCGATGGTGGCGACTCTTGGTCGACGCTGGCACCAATCAATGGCGATCCATCCGGATTTGTAACGACACGAGTAAGCCTAGCTGACTACGCAGGTCAGACAGATGTGTCGGTTGGTATGTCATACAATGACGGAGGCGGCTGGCTTTATGGCCTAGGTATGGACTACTTCTCAATTCTCGATGTCGCTGCTATTGGCGGCCGAGCAGTAGATGTTATTGGTACTCCTTATAGCCTAGCCAACTCAGCTCGCACAGCTGAAGTGCGCGTAGAGAACCTTGGCTCAAACCAAATTACTTCGCTTGCTGGTGAGGTTACTTTCAATGGTGTAACTACTGCATTCGACGTAGATGGCCTATCGATTGATGCTTTCGAAACAGCAGTAGTTAATACAGGCGTTAGTGTTGAATTACCTAGTGCAGATGAGTTTACTGTAGAGGTGTCTTTCAGCATGATCAATGGCGTTATGGATGCCGATGCATCTGACAATGCTGGTGCTTTGACAGTAGTTGGTGTGATTCGCGTACCTAAGCACCCTGCAATTGCAGAGGAGGCAACAGGAACATGGTGTACTTGGTGTCCACGTGGTGCAGTATTCATGGAGCGTATGGAGGAAGACTTCGAGGAAGACTTCATTGCTATCGCAGTACACAATAGTGATCCAATGGCTATTACAACCTACGATACTGGCTTAAGAGGCATTAATGGATTCCCTGGATTTCCTAGTGTTGGTGTAAGCCGTACTAGCTTCATTGATCCATCTGAACTGCCTGATGTACAAGCCCAGCTTACCGAAGAAATCGTGCCTTTCGAAATCAGTATCCTCAGTGTAGAGATTGATACCATCGAGAATACATTGCTTGCAGAAGTAGAGGTAGAACTACTCAGCAATTTCACTACAGCAATGAATTTGGCATTCGTAACTACTGAAAGTGGTGTAACTGGTACTGGTAGTGGCTATGCGCAGGTAAACGCTTACGCAGGCGGAAGTCGTGGTGCAATGGGAGGCTATGAGAACCTACCTAATCCTGTACCTGCATCACAAATGGTATATGACTTCGTAGCACGCAGCATCTCTCCTTCTTTCGGTGGAGAAGCTGTTGCTTCAACCACTTACTCAGCTGGAGATAAGGTGACGCGTACTTTTGAAATGGATGTGCCAAGCAACATCAACAATGTTGCTGAAGTAAACTTCATCGCTCTCGTGCTGAACCCACAGGGCCAACTGCTCAACGGTGCAGAAAAGCATCCTACACTGAAAGGTGTGAGCAGCGTACGCAACCCACGCCTTAATGTATCGCTTACCGCTTTCCCTAACCCAACTGTAGATGTGCTTAACATCCGCGCTGAGTTTAATACTGTACAGACCGCTAACTACATTCTTAGCGACATGGCAGGACGTCAATTGCGCAATTGGGTAGAGACTGGCGACGTACAGACTACAGCTACCAACGTAAGCAACCTGCCAGCTGGCGAGTACCAACTTAGCATCGCAACCGCTGAGGGCATCCGCTCAATCGGTGTGACCGTCCAGTAATTCACTGAACGATTTGGCATTTTAGCCGACACTTGAGGCCTCCTTGGTGATTTTCACCGAGGAGGCTTCTACTTTTTATACTTAATTTTACTGCCATGCAAATTCGATCTACACTACTCATCGCTGCTACCAGCTTGATCGCCTTCGGTACAACTCACGCTCAGATATCCTTCGATCAGGAGGAGGCTACAACTTCTGTATCGGATTCGCAAGACGATATCAAGATTGATCTAGTGCTCTCAAATCCTGGTGGCGCGGCAACTTTCGTGTGGGAACGCACTGAAATACGCCTCACCGATGATTATACAGGATCAGCAGTTTGTGATGTAAATCAGTGCTACCTACCCGATGTAAGCACAGCAGAGTTTGATATGCCCGGCGACGGAGCTACCTCTCCAATGATTGTACATGTGTATCGCGATCCAGGCACCCCAATCTCAACTGCTGAGGTGATGGTGATTGTTTACGAAAAGAATAACCAGCGCAACCGCGACACCGCGACTTATTTCTTTGAGTCTGTAAACAGCACACGCAAAGCAACAGTGCCAACAGTAGGCATCTTCCCAAACCCAGCACAAGCAGAGGTCACACTGCAAGGCGCACCACTCACAGCTACACGCGTATCTGTGTATGATGCAGTCGGTCGTGAGGTAATTACGCGCGCTTTTAACGGTAATTCACTTAACGTAGCTGATCTTGCTAGCGGAGCTTACACGCTGCGATTGTTTGATGACAGCCACCAGGTTTTGGCTCAAAGCAAACTCATTCGCGAGTAGACTCGTAATAGGCCTTAACCCTTTAAATGCCCATTCATACTTCGGTACGGATGGGCATTCTGATTTTGGTAAACGGTTACTGGATGCTGGATGCTGGTTGCTAAAGTCCTGTATCCAGATTCCAGCATCTAGATTCTATATTCCAACTACTTTCGTGCCTTCATGTCGTTTGCTTCACTCATCACCCCTACTTCGATTCCAACTCAGTGGGTTAGTGCAGTTAATAGCGACCGCGTACCTCAAGCCGTACTGCTTACAGGAAGGGCCGGATCAGAACTACTTCCGCTTGCGCTAAAACTGGTGGGATACCTCCAGTGCACCAATCGGCAAGTCGATGAAGCAACTGGTTTTGGCGAAAGCTGTACCCGATGTGAAGCGTGCAAAGCTCACGCTAAGCTTGTGCATCCGGATGTCCACTTTACCTTTCCAGTAGTGGGCACAGGAGTTACGAGTGCGCCACACCTGCCCAAGTGGCGAGAAGAGGTGCTGGCCAATCCTTATTTGTCGCAGAGCGCTTGGCTAAAAGCGCATACCAACGACAACAAACAAGGCAATATAAATCGTGATGAGGTGATGCGCATCCTGCACGATGTGTCGCTACAACGCTTCACCGATGGTTATAAAGTGGTCCTGATTTGGGGAGCTGAAAGCCTTGGGGAAGAGTCTAATCGGCTACTCAAGGTTATTGAGGAGCCACCAGCGAAAACACTCATTCTATTAGTAACCAATAGGGCTGAGCGCATCTTGCCGACGATTTCCAGTCGCTGTCGGACCTATCGCGTGCCGCCGCCAAGCACAGCCGGCATCACCGACTTGCTAACCAAGAAAGGACTAGACAAGCGAATTGCCACCGATTTTGCTTACGCAGCCGGAGGCGACATTGGCCAAGCCATACAGGCCGCTGATGAGGAATTAGCAGGCGAAGCACCCGATAGGCCAGACATCGCAACTTGGCTACGTGCCTGTTTTGCAGGTAGAGGGTCTGCGATTGTCAAGTCATCGGCTCAACTGGCCACCCTTACCCGCGAACAGCAGAAGCAATTTTTGTATCGCAGCCTGCGCTTTGTGCGCGAACTGGGCGTAGTATGCGCCGGTAACCCTCAGCCACTACGCCTCGGAGATGCCGATGCAAAAGTGGCACATAAGCTGGCGACCCTCGTAGATTGGGCACAGCTGACGGCCCTAAGTCAGGAAATAAACAGCCTGATTAGCGCCATCGAACGCAACGCGAACGGCAAAATAGCTTTTACGGCTAGCTCGATTCGCATCCATCATATTCTCGCCCGACAGCCAGCTGCGGACCCTCAACCCCTGCGTCGTGCGAGCTAATTCAACATCTCATGGCTTGCGCATCTTGCGGAACCAAAAGTGCCAACGGAGAACCCTCCGGCTGCGGCTCGAAAGGCCACTGCGCCTCGGGCGGCTGCAACCGAATGAGCACCTTCGACTGGCTAACTATACAAGGCGTTCGTGACGTAGCAGATCAGCACTACGTAGAAGTAAGCTTCAATCACGGCGCACGCAAAGAATTCTTTTACGCCCCTCCTGAAGCCGGCGTCACTACTGGTGATACCGTCGTGGTGGAATCAGAACACGGAACCGACACAGGCTACATTACCCTGAGCGGCGATCTGACACTAGACCAAATGGTGCGTCGAAACACCAAGGCTTCACGCGTCCAGTACGATGTGGTGAGAAAAGCACACGGCAAAGATCTGGATCGTCTCGACGAGGCCAGACGATTAGAACGCGATACACTTAAACGCGCAAGGGTGCTGGCGTACGGCACTGAGCTTCCGCTAAAACTTAGTGATGTAGAGTATCAGGGCGACCTGAGAAAAGCAACTTTTTACTACACTTCTGAGCACCGGATAGACTTTCGCGAACTAATTAAGTCGCTGGCACGCGAGTTTCGCGTGAAGGTTGAAATGCGACAAATCGGAGCTAGGCAGGAAGCTGCTCGCCTTGGCGGAATCGGCTCATGTGGGCGCGAACTATGTTGCTCTACTTGGCTAACTGATTTCAAGAGCGTAAACACAGCTGCGGCTCGCTACCAAGGGCTTGCGCTAAATCAAACTAAGCTATCTGGCCAGTGCGGACGCTTGAAGTGCTGCCTCAATTATGAGCTAGACACTTACCTAGATGCCCTTCAAGACTTCCCGGAAAAAGCGGATAAAATCCGACTGCCGAGTGGCAAGGCCATACTTGTAAAGACCGATGTTTTTAAAGGTCTGATGCATTATCAGATTATGAGGGGCCGCGTAAGAGGTCCTTTTGTAACCATGACGGTGGCTCAAGTACATGAGGTGCTCGCTAATCCAACGGCTGACATTGAGACTTTTGTAGCCATTGAGCATCAACGGCAGCAAAAAATAGCCATCGAAACTGCAGATGAGCATGACTACGATGATGTAACAGGCGTCGCAGATGTCCCGCTCGAAAAGCGCCGACGTAAGAAACGTAGCCGCAGCAAGGATGATAAGCGCGGTGGTGGCAGTCAGGGTGGCGCTCGCAAGCGTAGTGGCGGAAGCGCCAAAGCAGCTAAAAGCGATAACTCTCCTAATGCTAAAGGCGAAGGTGACGGCGTTGGTACTAAAAAAGGGCCACGACGCAACAAACGTCGACGCAGCGGGAAAGGCCGTGGAAACGAGGGCGGCAATAAGCCATCAGGAGGTGAGGCCAGCTAATGATCAGAAGTTAAGCCTCAACATACTGCATGTCCCAGAGCTCGCGAAAATGTCCGTCTTCAATGGCGAGCAACTCTTCGCGCGTTCCGAATTCAACTACCCTACCCTTGTCGAGTACGAGTATCTTATCAGCATGACGGATGGTGGCTAAGCGGTGAGCGATTACAATACTGGTGCGCTTGTCTATTAGCTTTTCAATAGCGTACTGAATGATAGCCTCCGATTCTGGATCGATAGAGCTGGTAGCCTCGTCAAGGATTAGAATATCAGGCTCAAAGACCAGGGCGCGTACAAAACTGATAAGCTGCCGCTGACCCATTGACAACGTAGCGCCACGCTCGTGTACCTGGTAGTCATACCCACCTGGCAAGCGCTCAATAAACTCGTGAGCGCCGATCATTTTTGAGGCTTCGATTACGCGTTCGCGGGAAATAGATTCATCGGCAAGGCGGATGTTCTCGAGCACACTGTCTCCAAATAGAAATACATCTTGCAGTACGATGGCCAGACGCGACCGGAGATATTCCAGGCTGTAGGCTTCGAGCGGTTGTCCGTCTAAGCGAATTTGTCCTTTCTGAATTTCGTAAAACCGATTGAGCAAGTTAATAATCGTAGACTTACCAGAGCCTGTAGATCCGACTATGGCGAGGGTCTGTTTTGCCGCAAGGCTAAAAGTTACCTGCTGAAGTACCCACTCTGCCTCGACGTAAGCGAAGGTGACGTCATCGAACTCGATGTTGCCTTCAATTGTAGCAGGAGCTAAGTCGCCAGAATCCTGAATTTGATCTTTGCGATCAATGACTTTAAACACACGCTCGGCGGCCACTAGGCCCATCTGTAGCGTATTAAATTTATCTGCCAAGGTGCGGATAGGTCTGAATAGCATGTTGAGATAAAGCGGGAAAGCAACCAAAACACCTAAGCTTACCTCGCCGCCAATTACTCCGCGGGCACCCCACCACACCATGAGCCCCAAGCTAGCGGCACTGAGAATTTCGACTACCGGAAAAAAGATGGCGTAGTAAAATATATTATCGAGATTGGCTCGCGTATACTCCCTATTAATAATGCGGAATCGCTTGGCCTCCTGCTCTTCTGCATTAAATGCCTGCACAATAGCCATACCACTGATACGCTCTTGTAAAAAGGCATTCATGCGGCTTATCTGAGTGCGGACTACCTGAAAGCTTATTTTCACTTTCTCTTTGAAGATATAACTGGCCAAGACTAGCAGCGGAATAGTCGTTAGACAGATCAGGGTGAGTCTCCAGGATATTGAAAACATTAATCCCAAAACCACAAATACTACCAGCACATCAGCAATGATCGCGATACCGCCATCTGTAAAAACGGTATTGATGGTTTGGATATCATTGATGGTTCGCGTGGTGCTGGTACCTATAGGCGTCCTGTCAAAATAAGTTAGCCGCAAGGAAGTGATGTGCCTAAACACTTTGTCGCGCAAGTCACGGACTACGCTCTGGCCCAGCCAATTGGTAATGTAGGTGAAGCCGTAGCGCACGAGTGCTTCGACAACTAGTACGCCGGCGATAATGAGCGTCATGCGTTGCAAACCTGCCAGATCAAAGGCGATGATGTAATCATCTACCATGCTCTGCACCAACCGTGGGCGCAAGGCCGCCAGAGGCGCAGACAAAATAGCCAGCAGCGCAGAGATAATTAGCAGCCCACGATAAGGCTGGGCCTCCGTGAGCAGGCGGCCCAAGAGGTTGTAATTACCGGTATTTGAGGGTGTCTTTTCGGCCACAGGTAGAGGAACCTATTAAGGGCGAAGAGGTTTTGAGCGTTACTTTGGCTAGAAGTTGGTGGTGCTAACCTTGGCTTTCAAACTCGGGCTGATGCTTTCCGTGAGCTAAGAGCACTTCGGCTGTCGCACGAGATTAATATTCTTATTGATAGTTGGGTAACGGAGCCCGAACTACTCAAAAATATCGTGAAGGAGGGCATTACCCTATACCCAACTTCCCCTACCCGCTTAAGGGGGTTTTGACCTCAAAGCCCAGCTAGGCGTACCCTAACCTCATAACTTTGTGTACGCCCCACGCACAGTTAACAAACACTACATGTCCCAGTATTTACACCGAATGCTGATGCTGCTCGCATCAGCGTTATGTTTTAGCGCAAGCGCACAAGTAACTTATACCGCCAACGATATAAACCCTGCTTACACCGGCAAGTACAGACCAGGTATAAATTTAGCCTACATACCTACCTGGAGCCCAAAGCAACAAGGTGATTTGGCCGCAGGCAATCCTGCATTAGGCATCCCGGGAGTTGGTGCACGATCAACGCGACCAGGACTCTTCGACACGGTGCTCGATGAGTACGGATACGGTCTTAACCTAGGTGCCTTCGATTACTATCGCGATCTAGGCATGACTGAGCTTACGGCAATCGTAGGCTTCCCCAGTGACCGGCACCGAGCCTGGTCGGATAGGCACTGCAATGATCCTGAAAAATGGAATGCGCTGTTTGAAGGCATTTATGAGCCTATCTGGGACGATGGTGCCAACGGTACGCCGTACAACGATGATAATAAGTATGCTGCCTATTTATATGAAATCGTAACGCTTTACACAGACCACGTGCGATTTTGGGAGGTCTGGAATGAGCCTGGGCTTTACAAAGGCAATGACTCGCAAGTATTTTGGGGTGAACCAGATTACCCAGGTTCATGGTGGGTAAACGATCCAGATCCTTGCGATTACTCTATTCACGCGCCAATCGAGCATTTTATTCGGACGCTTCGAATTAGCTACGAAATTATTAAAACGGTTTCTCCAGATGATTATGTAAGTATTGCGGGCGTGGGCTCACAGAGCTTCCTGGATGCACTGTTGCGCAACAGCGATAATCCTGATGGTGGCTCGATTACGCCTGAGTTTCCAAATTTGGGCGGCGCTTACATCGATGTGCTGGGCTTTCACACTTATCCCCACCTTGACGGCTCAACTCAGTTTCCTCCGACTGGCTACTTTGCTCGTCACTCTGATGGTGCAGCGGACGGACTCATCCAACGTCGTCTAGGCGGCTACCAACAGGTGCTCTATAACTACGGATACGACGGTGTTACCTATCCTAAAAAGCAGCACATCTGTACTGAAATCAATGTGCCTCGCCGCATTTTTACGGGTGACTACTTCGGAGGCCAAGATGAGCAGATTAACTTTATTGCGAAGGCGCTGGTCGCGACTAAAGTGAATGACGTGCACCAAATGCACGTATACACCATTAGCGACAAGACTACAGAATCATCAGCAAGCTTCGAGTTTGATTTGATGGGACTGTACAAGAAGCTAGATGGCATCGCACCTTACAATCAGCAAGTCAATGATCAAGGGATTGCCTACAAGACAGCCGCAGATCTTATTTACCCAACGGAGTATGATGAGGCTGCCACGCAGGCACTCAATGTGCCTTCGGGGGTGAGGGCGTATGCTTTCGCAAAACCTGATGGCAATTACGTGTATGCAATTTGGGCAGAAACCCAAATTGACCTCAGCGAACAAGCTTCAGCCAACTTTTCATTCCCTGCCCGACTCAATCTCAATCAACTCACACGCTACGAGTGGAACCACTCCCAAACAGGGCAGACGCAAATTCAGAATGCGAATAACATTGCACTAAACGCCCGCCCGATATATCTCGTAAGCGGCAATCCGAATATTCCAAATACAGCGCCGGTGCCTACACTAAGCACCTCGCAAACCACTGTAAACTCAGCTTTCGATGTAGCCATCGACTTTAATGAGCCAGTAAGTGGACTCTCAGCCAGTGACTTCACGGTAAGTCGCGCCCGATTAGCATCGCTTAGCGGTACAGGGAGCGCCTATGTAGCACGATTTGAGCCGACGAGTCAAGGTGCGATAACTATCTCGCTGCCTGCACGCGCAGCTAATGATGATCTGGGGTTGGCAAGTGTTGCATCCAATGTGCTAACACTGACAAGCACTACCGACGGCAGCACAAACCCAAGTCGGGATACAGACCTTGAATTGGTACTGACAGCTGATAAGCAGACTGTGGGATTAAACGAGAATATTAAGTTTACACTGGTAGCTCGCAATGCCGGTATGCGCCAGGCAACCGGTGTCCTCATTGAGTTTGCGATGCCTGATGACTACAGCTTCGTTGGTGTAGAGACTAGTATCGGTGGCTATGCACCCTGGACAGGCAATTGGCAACTTGGCACTCTCGACGCGGGTCAGACCGCTGTAATGGAGCTCGAATTGTATGTGCTCAAAACTGATATACGCACAGCCTATGCGCAAGTGATTGGAGTAGCGCAATTCGACAGCGACTCTACACCCGCCAACGGATCATGCTGTACAGCAAACGAAGATGATGAAGCCGCGATCACCATCAACGGATCACAGCCTCCAATACAAGAAGCTGATCTATCGATTTCGCTTACCAGCCCACAAGCTGCAGTAGCGCAAGATGGTAGCTTTGATTTCGCGCTGACCGTTTATAATGATGGACCTCATGCCACTTCAGGAGTAAAAATCCAACTTGACTTGCCCGCTGGAATCATAACAACGGGTGCTAATATTCCTGGCGGCACACTGCTCAGCAATGCAGTCTGGACAGTGAATCGCCTTAATGTAGGACAGACCCAGACACTGTCTTTAAGCCTACGCAGCCCCAACCCAACTTCTGGTGCGGTACTCATTGCAGAAATCATAGCATCGGATCGCGTGGATCCAGACAGCCAGCCCGGTAATGGTAGCGCTGGCGAAGATGATCGTGGTGTCCTTGTGCTTGATGGCGCCGCTCCGGCACCGCTAGGTGATGCAAGTCTTACGCTTATGGCCGACACCGATCATTACGAGAAATATAGCCACATCGGCTTCACGCTCGAACTTAATAACTCGGGAACGCAGTCGATTCAAGACGTGGAGATCCACTTTCCACTCTCGCCAGGCCTTAGTTATGGAAGGTATAATGCTTCACACGGCAACTTTAACCTTGCTGTGGATAGCTGGCGCATTCCTAACCTAGAGCCAGGCGAGACGGCCAGCCTCTTTGTGACGGAGTATGCATCTACAGCGACTAGAAATATTACCGCTTTCGCGCAAGTGGTGGCGATGATTGGTGGCGATAGTGACAGTTCGCCGAACAACAGACTTTGCTGTACGCCACTCGAAGATGATGAGGCTGCTCTCACCATCCAACCGCGCGTTGTTACGCTCCCACCTACCAAAAATAATAATCCAGGTCCAGGTGTCAACTCGCCCGATCAGCCTGAACTTGAGCTTGCGGAGTCAGTAGCTGATTTCACCTTCCACCGCCTCCAGCGCGATGCTGGGTCAGGAAATTTCAGTGTAAATTTCACCAGCAACATGCCAAGCACAGCGGGGGTACTGCTTGATGGCCTAGGTCGCCAGCTACGGAAAGTAAGTCTAGCTGAGCAGACCGGTACTTTTGCCACGCCGCTCAACATGCAAGATCTTGCCGCCGGAACGTATACATTACTTATTAATACGCCCACTGGTGCGGTGCCCGTGCGAATTGTGCATGTGAACTAAGTAAGTCAGTCTGATAGCTTGAAAAGGGCTTCACCTACTGCTAGGTGAAGCCCTTTTTACTTAGACAGCTCTACTAATGCGCCCTCTTTCAGGGCGTAGTCGCAAGTGTAAATTTTCATGCTTGGATAGCGACGTACCCAGTAGTCGATGAGAGCGAGGGCAACGACTATCATGTCGGCCCTATCATTCGGAATACGCTCATCGGCCATCCGCTCTGCGTCTGTCATGAGGCAACTTTCGGTGTACAGTTGCGTGACCTTCGCTGGGCTAATGCGATGTAGAGCTTCAGATACTGTTTCGCCATACAGACTAGCCAATACATCGAAAGTTCCGCTGGCACCAATTAGCGTAAGCGGTTCTGAAAGTTGGAGCCTTACTTCAGCTAGTACTTGTTCGAGATGCTTATCAAGTGCATCTTGTTGAGTTTTGCCGAAAGGCTCCTGGTTATGAAATTGCTGCTTCAGTACCTGAGCACCGATAGGATAGCTTTCGCTAAAACCTACCACGCCATCGGCTACACAGATAAATTCTACACTACCTCCACCAATGTCCATGATGAGGTAATTGCCTTCGGTATAGCCTGCCGCCATAACGCCCTTGGCAATAAGTGCAGCCTCTCTCTGGCCATTGATAAGTTGTACTTCAACGCCCAGCAGGCTTGATAGCTCGGTGCGTAACTCGGGTCCATTAGTTGCAGTGCGCAGGGCAGCCGTGCCATAAGCTACAGCCTGACTCAACTCGTGCCTGGCAATAGCCTCACCGAGCGACTTCGCGGCAACTTTAGCCCGTACCACCGCATCTGCCGCTAGCGTATCGATACCCCCGCCAGCAAGCTTCACAAAGTGACGTTCGCGGTAAATTTCTTCCAGCTTACCATCGCGCCATTGCCCAATAAGTAGATGAAAGGTATTGGTACCGATATCAACAACGGCCACTGGTAAGTTATTCGACACGCTGATAATCTTTAATCAATTGACTAAACTGTTGATTTAAAAAATCCTTGCCCACTTGACTAATTTCGTTTACGTAGGCGACCTTATCATTGTCGTCAAAGAATTCTAAATACGCACATCCTGCCGTGAAATATAGTTGAGCTACCGCTAAAGGCTTACCGCGACTCTCGTAATACACCCTGCCTAGTGGCTTACAGTTTGTATTTGGAACAACAGACTTTTCGCCAATCTTTGCGATGGCATAGCGAATACCCTGAAGCTGATCCATGCTCATGCTAAATGTGAGCTCATAAAATACGTAGTCCACATGATCCACGCTATCTACTAGCTTCTGCATAGTTGCGATCGGCAGAGGCTCAAACCCACTTTTAGCAGGACTTTCAAGAGGCACATCAGTCTCTGCTGTAGCTGCCTGATCACTGTTATTGCATGCAGATACTAAACAGAAACTCCAAACGATGGCGAATAAATATCTCACTTTAATCTTCATAATTAAAGTGTGCGGCGTAGGCGAATAGATACTTGCTCAAGTGACTGTCTTTGCTCGCCAGCTAAAGCTTGCGCATCATTGATTCCGCGGACATAAATTAGTCCAGCAGCCCATTTAAGCGTCCAAGCATAGTAGGCACCTACATTGGCCGTTACCACGTTATCTGCGTAGGGTCGGCTATCCGAGAGATCAAAACCACCTATGTCTTCTACTTTACTGCTTAGCAGTCTGTTGTATTCTGCACCAGCCACAAATTCAAGGTGATAAAAATTCTCATCTGCACTTAGCCAATCCATAAAGTGCAAAGCGACGGGCACCGATACGTAACGCAACTGAATTTTATCAAAGGCGCTGAGTTGACGCTGAGTTTCTCGCGCCGAGGCCGAACTCCCGTGCTGCGTATATGCAATCGTAAGACTCCACCTCCAGCGATCTGAGAGATCATTGTACACGCCGATACCAGCCATGCCGCCCAGGCTATTATAGCCAGCTAGGTTGTCACCGTTAATTTGGTTTGCGTTAGCACCGGCCACGAGGTAACCGGAAAAGGCTTGTGCGTGAAGTTGGAGGCTTGCGCCAAAACAGCACACCAGCAAAATATAGAAGTGTCGAATACTCATCGGGGTGAAGATATAACGAGGTGGTCAGGGTTCACCATCTTTGCGGCGTGGCATCCGACAAACGCAAACTTGCATCCCTAGAAGACCTCTACAAAGCTGGTGGCTATACCATCCGCTATGAAAAGGGGCATTTCCGAGCTGGACACTGCCTTGTGCATGAGCGACAGGTCATAGTGGTCAATAAATTTTTTGATACCTCTGCTCGCTTACAAAAACTGATCGACCTGCTCTCTGAGCTAGACTTTCAAGAACTTGACCTTTCAGAAGATCATCAAGCCGTACTTTTGAAGCACCGAGCAAGCGCGGCAGCAAGCAAAGCTTAGCGCGCATTAAATTTCATATGCTGGATAGGTCTATCACTCTTCTTGGCACTGGCACCTCTCAGGGAATTCCAGTCATTGGCTGCGACTGCGCTGTGTGTAGCAGCTCCGATCTGCATGACAAACGATTGCGGTGTAGTGCTCTGATTCGAGATGCCAACACTTCCGTGCTCATTGATTGTGGCCCCGACGTGCGCCAGCAGCTACTACGCGCAGGCGTGGCTGCTATCGATGCGGTGCTGATAACCCATGAGCACAACGACCATATCATTGGCCTTGACGATTTGCGGCCGCTAATTTTTAGGCAGAGATCTCCCATTCGTGTATACGCTGAGCCTCGCGTACAAGAAAGCATCAAGGAGCGATTTGCCTATGCCTTTGCAGAAAATCCGTACCCTGGCGCTCCTAGATTTGAGCTGTGCACGATAGCGGAGGACACATCAATAAGTATCGGTACCCTCCCACCCTTTCAGCCGCTTCGCGTAATGCACGGGCAGATGCCTATTGTGGGCTTTCGCATGGCAAACTTGGCTTACCTCACAGATGTAAAAACCTTACCTGAAAGTACGAAGGCACAAATTCAAGATTTGCAAACGCTTATTGTTAGCAGCTTGCATCATAGGCCTCATCATAGCCACATGAATTTAGAAGAGACGCTTGACCTAATAGACGAATTACATCCGGAGGCTGCTCATCTCATTCATATGAGTCACCACATGGGGCTGCACGCTGAGACTGCGGCACAGCTGCCTAGCAACGTATCTTTTGCTTTTGACACACTCACGCTCGAGTTTTAGGTGACGGCGCTTTCGCTTACTTTGCGCGCAGACAGCCACTTCACTCATGGGATTACTAGACGGACAGACAGCAATTATTACTGGTGGGAGCCGCGGTATCGGTGAGGCCATTGTAAGGCGCTTCCATGAAGAAGGCGCACAGGTAGCATTTACCTATGCATCATCTTCGGCCAAGGCTGAAGCTTTAGTCGCTGAGCTTGGCGACGGCGTAAAAGCCTACCAAAGTGATGCGGCCGATTTCGCGCAAGCCGAGCAACTTGTCACTGACGTGATCGCTCAATTCGGCCAGATTGATACTGTAGTCAATAATGCTGGCATCACGCGCGATAACTTGATGTTACGCATGAGCGAAGATCAATGGGATGAGGTCATGCGCATCAATTTGAAGTCGGTATTTAATCTTACCAAACACGTGATGCGTCCGATGATGAAGGCGCGCAAGGGCTCCATCATTAATATGAGTTCGGTGGTTGGGGATTTTGGTAATGCAGGCCAGGCCAATTACGCCGCCAGTAAAGCTGGCATCTTTGGATTTACCAAGAGTATCGCCAAGGAAGTAGGGTCGCGCAATATTCGTTGCAATGCTATCGCGCCTGGATTTATCGCGACCGAAATGACTGAAGTACTAGATGACAAAACCAAGCAGGGTTTCTTAGATGCTATCCCAATGCGCAGGCTCGGCGAGGGGCGTGAAGTGGCCAACGCATGCGTATTCTTAGCGAGCGATCTGAGCAGTTACATTAATGGGCAAACACTATCTGTTTGTGGAGCGCTGAATACCTAGACCACGCTTATGGCTGCGGTATCGTCGGATTTCTTAAAGGATACTGCTTATGAATTAGGATTTGCCTTTTGTGGGGTGGCCAAGGCTGAGTTTATGGAGCCTGAGGCCCGTAAGCTAGAATCCTGGCTGAATGCAAACTTGCACGGTGAGATGGGCTACTTGGCCAATCACTTCGATAAGCGTGTCGATCCAACTAAATTAGTAGAGGGCTCAAAGACAGTGGTGGTACTAGGATTTAACTACTATCCTAGTGATGATTCGCCCTCAACTGCTGCTCCAAAGTTGGCGCGGTATGCTTACGGAGAGGACTATCACTTTGTAGTAAAGCGGCGTGGCAAAGAGTTGCTGTATCGATTGCAAGAGCACTACGGTGAGGTAAGCGGCCGTGTGTTTGTGGACTCTGCACCTGTGCTAGAGCGACAGTGGGCGCAACGCGCGGGCCAAGGATGGCTAGGAAAAAATACGCTGCTGCTAAGGCGCGATCAAGGGAGCTACTTTTTCCTGTGTGAGCTAATCATAGATTTGGAGATAGCTGCTGATCCGCCGGTGCGTGATTACTGTGGCACTTGTCGCAAGTGTATTGACGCTTGTCCTACAGATGCGATTGCCCAGCAGGGATATTTGCTCGATGCGACGCGGTGTATAAGTTATCTAACAATTGAATTGAAGGAGGCTATCCCGGCAGGTTTTGGCGAAAGCCTCAAAGGATGGGTATTTGGATGTGATATCTGTCAGGAGGTATGTCCCTGGAATCGCTTTGCCGAGCCGCACACCGAGCCGGCCTTTGAACCTAATCCCAGTTTGTCCAACATGGGTAGGCAAGAATGGAACGCACTTACTGACGAGGCATTCCGGAGCGTATTTAAGAAATCAGCCGTAAAGCGTAAAGGGCACACTGGGCTTATGGGCACGCTGAAGCTATTGCGTTCCCACGGCCACCTAGATGAGTGACCGTTGCTACTTGTAAGGCATTCAGCTTTCGCTAAAACATCTGACCAACAGGTCTCGCCAAGACATTTGTGTCACCCCAAAATTCAGTGATGGCCTGGACTGTCTTTTGATAATCTGCTAAGTCCGAAGGTTTCCGGACGTAGGCGTTGGCTCCTTGTGAATAGCACCGCTCGATATCTGATGCGCTCACCGAACTAGAGAATACGATAACCGGAACTGTCCTGAAGCGCTCTTCAGCATTGAGGCGTTGGAGTACATCCAAACCACTCATGCGAGGCATATTAAGATCGAGTAAGATAAATTGGAGGTCGTACGGGTTGGTATCTTCTAAGAAGCGCATAACTTCTTCGCCGTCGGAAACGACGTTCACTTTATAGGCTGGATCAACTAACTCAAAGGTAAGTCGGATCAACTCCTGATCTGCCGGGTTGTCCTCGGCGACTAGAATTTGTTTCATGGTTTGTGTTGTGTTCACCCTTACCTGTGCAAACTTATTGCCACACTCAGAAATGGGGTATTTTTCTTCACCCGGCAGGCCATATTGTATACTCAATGCCCACTCCCGACCGCTGTCGAAAGTGGGCATGAATACAGCTATAGTAAGGCATTACTCGTATCGGGCAGCATCTACAGGCCTATCTTTACCATCAAAGTCAAAGCCAAGTGTGATTTCGTGCCCACCACCATTATAGGTCTGGAAAGTGCCGAAATTGATGTTGTAAGAATAGAAAAGTCGGAACTGCTCGAATTTGGTTCCGAGCATCAAGCCGATGTCGTTTCCAGCTCCGGCTCTGTAGTTGAGTCCAGCCACAAATTGCTCATCCAAGAAGCTCGCCACGGCATTGAAATCCACCACAAATAAGTCGCCGTACACGCGCTGCATGACGATTGATGGTGTCACCATGAAGTTGCGCTCGCGGATGCGGATATCTTGACCGAAACGCAGAATGAAGTTATCCAAGCCTCCACGATCGTCGCTGTCGTCGTTCACGATTTCGTCGAGACGCGCAGAAATCAGCGCTGGGAAGGTGAGCCCTGCGAATGTCTTATTTTGATAGCGTGCGTGGAAGCCTAATGAAGCATCGAAAGAATTCTTTCCGTCAAGGGCATCGATAACGATAGGATCTCCTTCGTCATAGCCAAACCCCTCTGCGCCACGATCGCGCAAACGGAAGTTTGAGAAGCCTGTGCTGAAGCCACCACCAAACCGGAACTCATCGACGCTAGTGTTGAAGCTGTAGACCATTTTCACATTGTAGCGGAAGGTGCTGGCGACGTTCTCAGCTAAGATTTGGCCACCTAGCCCAAAGGTTTTGCCTAGCGGTCCGTTGTAGTTAACGGCGTAGGTATTGGGAGCATCAGGAAAGCCCGTCCAAGAGGAGCGGTAGTTGAGGCGCACTTGATGCACCTTATCAAATCCTGCTAATGCTGGATTAAGTAGAAAAGGCTGCACCGTGTATTGGGTGAGGATGGCCTCGTTTTGAGCGAAAGCGGACATAGTCACAAGCAGTGCCAGTCCGAATAGAAGCTTCTTCATAAGAAAGCTGGTTTGTAAATCGGTGAATTTGGGAGAAAGCGGAAGTGGGAACTAGCGAAGGATATTAAGCGATCCTTTTAGCAATTGTTGGTCGTTATTGGCGTCACGGTAGCGGAGCACATAGAAGTAGCCGCCTTCGGTGAGTACCTGACCATCTTTAAAGCCATCGAATACCACAGTGGTATTGTCGTAGCCAGTGCCATTGAACACCTCGCGGCCCCAACGATCATAAATTTCGACGCTGTTCTCTGGGAAGTTCTGAATACAGTTGATCTCAAAGAAATCATTCAGACCAGGTGAAGCTCCTGGCGTGAGCACATTACTCGCGCGGAAGCAATCAAATTGGCGATTGCCAACCTCGATTTCAAGCACTACAGGCTCACAGTTATTTTCATCCGTAACCGTAACCACGTAGGTTCCGAAAACGAGATTGTCTAGAATACGTGTAGTATCCGTGCGGCCCTGCCAATTGTAAGTGTATGGCGCTGTGCCACCCATAGGGAGTAGCTCAATAGAGCCAGGCGTGTTGCCATCGACATCTGTAACGTTGAAGTCGACAGTGATAGGATCAGGCTGAATAACACCAGCTGTGAAGTCACGCGAACAACCATTGTCATCGATAATGGTGACGGTGTAAGAGCCAGCGGGAAGTCGTGAAACTTGTGGTGTGCCTACTACACCATTCGACCAGATGTAGTCATAGCCACCTCCATTATTTGTAAGTGTCCCGCCCGTTGCCGAAGCTGTAATGCTACCCGTAGCCTGACTTCCCGCACATCGAATATCAATGACTGAAAGTTGAGCTGCAATCGGATCTGGCTCATCAACAAATACATTAAAGGCAGACACACAATTTAATTCATCTGTCGCAGTCACGGTGTACTGACCAGCACTCAGACCACTCACCATTGGGGTGGTAGCTCCAGTGCTCCAGAGTAGGCTAACGCTACCTACCCCACCCGATACAACTGCAAAGGCAGATCCATCTGATGACCCAGCGCAGGATACTTGCTCGCCATTAAAATTCACATTTACCTGTGCGTTGACGGTGATTGAACTCTGCGCCTCAACTGCGTAGGTGGCGGTGATCGTTCTGCCACTTGGCACATCGGTAACAGTTACGGTATACATGCCCCCATTGATACCGCTGATATCTTGCGTGGTAGCGCCATTAGACCAGAGGTAAGTGAAAGGCCCGGTAGCACCAGTTACTTCAATGTTGATGGCTCCGTTGTCATCACTTAAGCAGAATACATCGGTGATCATCGCTGAAACAATGCGGAACTCCTGTACCGCAAATGGTGATGAGACCAATTCACAGCCATTAGCATCCGTAATAGTAACGGTGTAATTACCTGTCCCTACTCCGGCCAAATCCTTATTTACAGAGCCTGAACTCCATTGGTAAGTGTATGGGGATGTGCCTCCAGCTACGGTAATGCTTACGCCACCAGTGGCCGTGCCAGTGCCTACCACAGGAAATATGGTGGAATTGGTGATAACGATAGGCGTCGGTTCGGTGACAGTGATGTTAGCCTCCGTGTAGTTAGCACCTACAGCATCCTCTACAAACAAATCAAAGCTTCCTGGACAAAGACCGGTAAAGGTTTCATTCGTTATAGCAGTATAAGTCTGTGAAGCCGGTAATCCTATGGCAGGTCCGCCAGTGAAGGTGACTGTTACAGGGAAAATAGCCGCGTTGATTTGTAAAGTGAACGTGCCATTGCAAGAGCCGCCGTTAGCACTGTTGCAAGAGACGGGGGTAACAGCTGTCGTTACTGATAGTGGCTGGACATCAATGGTTACATCGTAGGTGCCAGTAAACGTACAAGTTGTTCCTATGTCGGTTACAGTTACAGTGTATTGTCCTGCGACAAGCCCGCTGATATCCTGACTGGTCTCGGTAGTGCTCCAAACGTAAGTATAGCCTGCACCTGAACCACCGGTGGCAGTCAGGTCGATAGCACCATCTGCCAAGCCGCTAGATGGGGTGACTGATGCTGTAAGGATAACGGCAGGCTGTGTGCCTACTGTTACCATTGTAGTAGCCATCAAGCCATTGGCGTCGGTAACAGTTACAGTGTAGGTACCTGCGGCAACGTTACTCTGATCTTCTTGTGCTGGTAGTCCATTATCCCACACGAAAGTGAACGGTGGTGTACCGCCAGCTAACTCTAGGTCAATAGTACCTGTGTTGCTATCGGCACACGATGGGGTTGAAGTTGCCGTCAATCCAGGTGCTCCTTCTACGAGTGTAAAGGATGCCGTTGTTGTACAGCCATTGACATCAGTTACCGTAACTCCATAGGTTCCCGGTAAAAGCCCTACCTGATCTTCGTCTGCGCTCACTACACCCATTCCCGTCCAGGCAAAAGTGTAAGGGGTAACACCGCCTGCCAGCGTGATGTCTATTGCACCGTTGCTAAGTCCACCTGAAGGCTGAGTAACACTAGACGTGAGCGCCAAAGCCGCTGGCTGAGTAATGTTGAACGAGGCCGTACCAACACAGTCGTTAGCATCGGTTATCGTTACGCTGTAGCTACCTGCACCTAGTCCGTTTTGATCCTGAAAACCTGGTGTGGTGCCAGCACCTGTCCAAACATATGTGTAAGGTGCTGTGCCGCCTTGAGGCATCAAATCAATAGCTCCGTTTGACTCACCATTACAGCGAACATTCGTAACTACTGCTGTGCCTGTTACTGCATCGGGCTGACCGACAATGATAGTAGCCGAGGCTGTTTCACTGCCGCCGCAACTCGTCACCGTTACCGTATAATTACCAGCGCTAAGTCCGCTGCGGTCTTGGTTGGTATTTCCATCATCCCAACTATAAGAGTAAGATGCGCCGTCACCTCCACTTACAGATATATCTATCTGACCATCAGCATCCCCGTTACAAGTAGGAAAAGTTACCGTGTTTGTGATCACAATTGGATCACAGCTTACTAATGCGGCTTTGATCTTTAAGCCTCCACTAACTATCGCAGGAGTAAGAGATCCCGCGCTATTTGTGAATGTTGAGGTTGCGGCAACTGTCACCCCAGTCGAGTCTTCAGGACTTCCTATCAAGGTGTAACAAACTTGCATCAAAGTATCGCAAGCGTCCAGATTTGGAATAGCTCCCATCCCGGCACTAAAGCTCACCTGACCGTTTGCCGCATCTATAGTAAGTCCATCACGGATGGCAGCATTTACGTTAGCAGTATCTTGGAAAGTCGCAATCGTGTTAGTTGCTGCGAAGTCAATAGTGAAGTCACCAACATCACCGAGTTGGTAGCCAATAACTGCAAGACAAACGATGTCATTTACATCTCCTGAATCCACCTGAACGTATACTGTTGGCCCTGTGAAGTCATCACAAGGTGCAGGGATACTGTCGGTGATTGTAATGGTGCCATTTGAGCTGCCAAGCGGAGTGTAAACTCCATTAGTAACGCTTGCAAATTCTGGGCTACTCACACCTGAAGGAGGTGTGAAGTCCAAGCCAATCATTGTGGTAGATGGTCCGCCGATCGCATCAAAGCAGATCTCAAACAGCAACTGACATTCAGGTATCGCGATATCAGATCCAGCAGTATTAAAATACGATACGTTACCTTCAGTCATGTTGATTAGCACCGTAGGGTTGGCTGGATCAGGACTCAAAGGCGCGTAGATATTTGCTATGCTGAAATTGCTCAGCGCTGTATTATCAAATTCTATTGGAAAACTAAAAGCCGTTAGCAATGGCATGTTTGCAGCATATACAGGCACACAGAAGTTTGTACCTGTTGCACCCATAGCATCTCCGAACACTACAGTAGGATCAGTAAGGCCATCGCAAGGTGTAGTGGGTACTGTACCTCCATTCACGACGACGTTGCCAGCCTGACTGGTGATACCCGGGTAAACACCGCTAGTTTGAGCAAACTCAAAATCCTCATCGGTGTCTAAGTCCAATACCGTTGTAGTCGATGGCCCAACTGCGTCGTAGCAAACATCAAACAACAGCTGGCACTCTGGCACAGCTATATCAGTTGCACTGAAAAATAACACGTCTCCAGTTGCAGGGGCAAACTGAATGTCTGCGCTAAAAGGAGCGAATATGTTCTCTAAGGTTAAGTTGGTTAAAACCGTAGCATCGAAGTCGAGCGTAAAGTTGAACGCCGCGATTGGATCAATTCCGACTCCATATACCGGTGTACAACCGCGAGCTCCTGAAGTAACTACCGTGTCTCCAAACACAAGACCTGGACCAGCAAAGCCATCACAAGGCGTTACTGGCATGGTGCTGTTTGTGATTTGAATGGTGCCTGCTTGTGAGTTAAGTGGAGTGTAAACACCATTGGCATTACTCGCGAATTCAGGTAGATCCACTCCTGATGGAGGCATTAAATCAAAATCAATCGTTGTTGTAGATGTGCCGCCAATTGCATCGAAGCAGATGTCGAATATTAATTGACATTCGGGTATTGCAACATCTGCTCCACCCGAATTAAAGTATGATACGTTTCCTTCTGTAGGATTAATGAGTACAGTTGGGTTCGCCGGATCAGGGCTTAGCGGAGCGTATATATTCGCGATTGAGAAATTACTCAATGCGCTGGCGTCAAATGAGATTGGGAAACTAAATGCCGTAAGTGATGGCATATTAGATGCATAAACAGGCACGCAGATGGTAGTGCCAGATATGCCCATCGTGTCTCCAAATACTATGGTTGGATCAGTAAAGCCATCACAAGGTGTGGCAGGTCCGCCTCCGCCTGATGATGTAATAGTTACCGTTGAAGACTCTGTTTGCACGTTTGGGTACACGCCGCTCACCTGAGCAAACTCGGAAGCAACCGCAGAATTTATATCTATTGTAGTCGTGCTTGCACCGCCTGCCGCATCAAAGCACAAATCGAACAGGAGCGTGCATTCCGGTATAGCGACATCCATACCGCCACCGTTGAAGTACAATATGCCTCCGGTGCTTACGTCAAACGTCAAGTCGTCCCTAATAGGCGCAAATACGTTGGCCGTATCAATATTTGTAATTTTCGCCGCATCGAAAAGTATGTTAAAATCAAAGGCTGTAAGAGGATTTAAGTTACTTGCGTAAACAGGCACGCAACCGCGCATTCCATCAACAACTGTCGTATCTCCAAACACCACAGTTGGCACTGTGATACCGTCACACGCCGTGATGGGCCCAGTTGGGATATTCGTGATACTTACGTCTCCTCCGACTGCGGTAACACCACTATACGGACCTGATGTACTTGCAAACGCAAATGGTTGTGCTGCATCCAGTGTCACAGTTGTTATCGCTGTTGGTCCACTTGCGTCAAAACACACGTCAAAAATGATCTGACAAGCTGGTATCGCTACGTCTGCGCTAGAAGCATTGCTATAGCTAATCTCTCCAGTAGTTGAATTTAGGCTCAGATCGGCTAGCAATCCAGCAAAAACATTAGCCAGAGTTGGATTACCAAGTGCAGCCGCATCGTAGTCCAACGTGAAATTGAAACTTGTCAAGGGATCTAGCTCGCTCGCATAGACAGGAAGGCACACATTGTTTCCAGAAACCACCGAGGTATCTGCAAACAACACACTTGGCCCTGTAAGTCCATCGCACGGAGTTGCCCCACCAGTACCACCTGGACCAGTTACCGTTAGCATCCAGGAGTTGGTTATGGTAGGTCTAGATGGGTCACCAAAATATTCTACAGGAAAGCCAGGTAATGGGCCAAAGGTCACGGTGGTGGACCCAGCTTGCTCCAGCTTCAACTCGAGCGTGAACATTTCGGTGAACGTGCCGAGGTCTACTCTCGAAGCAAAACCGCTATAAAGCACGCGGATTTCGCCTAAAGCAGTATCAGCCAGGCTTACCCCAAAGTCACCCATATCAATAGGGGCCAATGGTGGATGTACTAGCGTTATGTCCGAGTACGATGCCTGCGAACGATCCCAGCTAATAGCCCATTGGTAAGACCCCGGATCGCCAAAATCTCTGGCAACAACTGTGGATGTTACTATATCTCCAGGAGCGCCTGAAGAACTTGTGGTACCAAACTCTATGCTTTGGGCATGGAGCGTTGTACCAAAGGCCACGGCTAGCAATACTAGCCAAAGTGTGTGTGTAAAAGATTTCATTCAAATCGGTTTGGGAGTCACATCGGTGTTGGGTCACCTAAATGATGTAATCAATTCAGAATACTCCGAATCAGCAGTCTTTACGTACAAAACGTACATGCCGGTTACAGCTGCACGAGATATGGTGAGTAAAGTATATGTAGATGTGGATACTCGTTCAAACTCATTTACTCTTTTACCTGCGAGGCTGTAGAGCATAATTTGATCGGGCGGAGATGCCACATCGTAGTCAATACGGAGTTGACCTTCGCTGGTCCAGTAGCTTTTGGGTTTGTGTTGTTCTTGGGTTTGAATAGCGCTTGAGCCTCGCAAATGTACAGAGGCATTATTTACCGTCACGTCTAGTAAAGATTGTGCGCGCAATACGAATTCTGTTTCGAGATTATTACCTGTGATAGCTAACGATGACGTAGACCCTTCGCTGCCAATAGCTTTGAAACGAAGCTGGAATAGTACTGAACCGTCGGCTAGTGTACCTCCCACTGAGCCTCCTGACTGTTCGACATACAGAAATCGCGCTGCACCAACATTGAGACTTTTGTTAAACGGTGATCCCTGCGTGAACGAGTCTACTGGGATATCTACCCGCAATCCCTGCAATACACTTGCATCCCATTCAATTTCGAATTGAGCGCTGGTCACTTCCGTAAAACCGCTGACAACCACCTGGGCATCGAATTCATCGCCCATGTCTACCTCAGCAGGCGCAATGACCGTAAGCGTGACTTGGGCCGATAGCGAAATGCTTATTAAACTAAGGGCAAGGACTAAAAATCTGAAGTTCATATATCAGTGGTTCAATCAATGAGTACGAAACTAAGCACGAGAGGTTATATATAAAGCAAAGGGGAGACCTCACGTGAGTGAGATCTCCCCTTTTAGGTTTGGGCAGTTGCTATTGCTAGCAACTGCCCTGACCTATGATCGAATCAATTACTTGATAACAACCATCTTGCGAGTCGCAGTGAAGTCACCTGAAGTGAGCGTGTAGCTAAGTACACCTGCCGCTGGCAAGTCACCTGCTGCAATCTCAATCATGTTACGTCCTTGCGGTAATCCACTGGTTGAAGTTTGGAATACTACGCGTCCAGCAACATCAGTCACTGTAAGAGCAGCATCACCAGCCTCACCTAATGTGAATGCAATGATAGTAGTACCTGCAAATGGGTTCGGACGGTTCTGCTCAAGAGCATAACCTTTAGAAGCATCAGCACCTGAGAAGCGTAGTGCTACTGAAGCATCACCGCTAGCGGTGTAAGCTTCTGCTGCCGTCACACTTGATCCTGCACTCAACACTTCGCTCAACGCTACTCCATCACGAAGGGCGCGCACCTC
>JAULKR010055440.1:0-11565 GCA_032356305.1 Prasiola linearis | reverse complement strand
AGGCCGCCGATGGTGAGCGCCAGCGTCAGCACCACGATGGCGGTGCGGTTGTCGATGGCGAGGTCGGTGATTTTCATCGGGCTGTCGAGTGTGCCTGGCGGATGCGCTCCGGCGGCGGCGTGTGCGTGAGATGCGTGCTGCGTGATGCGTGAGGGCGCGCTGTGGCTCCCATCACGAATCACGAATCACGGATCACTCTTCGATGGCGTCGGCGAGTTCGGGGCGGAGCGAGGTGCGGCGCTCGGTGACGCGGACGCGGTCGCCTTCGGACAGGCCGCCCTGGCCGGAGGTGATGACCTGCTCGCCGTCGGCGATGCCGGAGCGGAGCACCACGTTGGGCCCGCTCTGCGGCCCGAGCTCGACGACGCGGCGCTTGGCGACGAATGCGCCGACGGAGTCGGTCGAGACGACGAACACGGACGTGCCGCGCTCGTCGCGCACGACGGCGTCCTGGGGCACCGAGATTACGTCGTTCAGCACGTCGCGCGTGACGCCGAGACGGACCACCATGGCGGGCTTGAGCGCGCCGTCCGAGTTGTCGAGCGCGACCTCGATGGGGAACGTGCGGCTGGACAGGTCGATGGCGGAGCCGACGAACGCGACGCGTCCGCCGCGGGCCTCGGCGTCGTAGGCCGTCGGCCGAATCTGGACCTGTGTGCCGCGCTCGATCTCACCGGCGTAGCGCTCCGGCACGCCAGCCGTCACCTTGACGGCGCCGCCGGCGACCAACCGGACGACCGGGTTGCCGGGCGAGGCCAACTCGCCGGGCTCCTGGAAGCGCTGCTCGACCACGCCCGAGAACGGAGCGGTCACGCGCGTCTTGCGAAGCTGCGTCTGCGCTGCGCGCAGGTTCGCCTCGGCGGCGCGTTTCTGGCTCTGCGCGGCGGCGAGGCCGCTCCGTGAGGCCGACAGGTTGCCGCGGGCAGCGCGAAGCTGGCCTTCGGCCTGCGCAATACCGGCATCCGCCTGGCTCGCTCCGGCACGGGCCGAGGCGCGGCCGGACTGCACCGAGCGGAACTCGAGCGCCGACAAGATGGAGTCGCGCACCAGGGCCGCCTGGCGACGGTACTGGTCTTCGGTCAGGTCCACCTGCGCCTGGGCCGCCTGCCGCTGAGCGCGCGAAGCGCGGACGCCAGCTTCGGCCTGGGCGACCTGCGCCGCCGCGCCTTCGATGCCAGCTTGTGCCTGCGCCACACCAGCCTGCGCCTGGGCGATGCCCGCCTGGGCCTGCGCCACGCCCGCCTGCGCGCTTGACGGATCCACCTGAGCGATGGTCGCGCCGCGCCGCACGCTCGCGCCGATGGGCGCGACGTAGATCAGCGTGCCGGGCACGTCGGGGGACAGCGTGGCGTCGTTCGGGCTCTCAACCGAGCCGGTCAGGTCGATCACGTCCTCGAACAATCCGGTCTCGGCGATCAGCACCTCGACGGGTACCGAGGTATCGGTCGAGTCGGACGCCGCGGCGTCACCGTCGGCGTCGCCGGCGCTGCCGCAGCCGGCGGCCCCAAAGACAAAGAGCGCGCCGAGCGCGAGCAGGGGAAGGAAGCGTGTCATCGTCCGAAGGGAAAAGGCGGAGCGGTCGTCAGATGGCGCCGTGCCATCCAGGAGAGGTAGGGGCACACCGCCGGTGTGCCCGTACGAGGCAGAGCGTTGGGCACGACGCCGGGGCATCGTGGTCGGTACGGCGTCGGTGCGTTGTAGGGAATCCATCATCGTGCGGCCGTCGTGACGTCGCCGGGCAGGCCGCCGGGCGTGATGGTGCCCAGGGCGCGTTCGTAGGCCGAGCGCGCCACCAAAGCGTCGAACACCGTCTGGAGGTAGTTGAGGCGCGCCAGGTCCAGGTTCTGGCTCGCCACGCGCACGTCCACCTGCGTCGCCACGCCTTCTTCGAGGCGCGCCGAGGCGAAGCGGAATGCGGTCTCGGCGGTCTCGACGGTCTGCACCTGGGTCGAGAGGCGCCGCTCGGCGGAGCGAAGCGCGCGCGCTGCGCCAGCGACTTCTTGCGTCGCGGTGTTGCGCGTCTGCTCGAGTGCGATCTCCGCCTGGTCGATCGAGATCTGGTTTTGCTGGGCGCGGCGGCGCGTCTGGAAGCCGTCGAACAGCGTCCAGTTCAGGCGCAGGCCCACGCTCACGGCTGGATTCCAGTACGTGTCCGAGAAGAAGCCCGTCGTGGACTCCTCGAAGGTGAACGGGTCGGCCGGGTCCGGGTTGAAGATGGCCGAGCGGTCGTCCGGGATGCTGCCGTTGTAGCTCAGGTTGACGAAGGCGCTCGCCGACGGCTTCGTAGCGGCACGCGTGATGTTCTGCTGCACCTCTTGGAGCTGGATCGCGAGCGCCGCCTGGCGCACGTCCGGGCGGTCGTCGATGGCTTCCGAGGGCACCGCGCCGTCGATGAGAGCCGTGGTGCGGAAGAGGTCGGCGGGGGGAGCGAGCAAGTCGCCTTCCAAGACCATCGGCGTGCCGATGGGCAGGCCGAGCGTCAGCAGCAGCCGCTCGCGCGCATCCTCAGCCTGGACTTCGGAGAGCACGACCTGCGTCTCGGTGTTGGCGAGGTCGACCTCGGCGTTCAAGCGCTCCAGCTTGGGGCGGACGCCCTGCGAAACGAGCAGCGAGGCGTCGCTGTAGGTGTCCTGCGCCCGGATCACGCTCGACCGCTGGACGGCGACCTGCTGATCGGCCAGGAGCGCCGCGAAGAACGCCTGACGCGTCTGGAACAGCACCTCGTCCACGCGCTGCTCGGCGGCGGCGGCGTTGATCTCGACCAGTCCCTGCGCGCCCTTGACGGCCGCGAGCGCCGTCGGCGAGTAGAGGGGCTGCGTGATGGCGAGCGTGTTCGCGATCTGGTTGTCGGTGCCGAACGGGTTGGAGCCATCGGACGGGTTGAACCCGATGGCCTGGTAGCCCTCGCCGATGCGGCGGTTGTACTCGGCCAGCGAGACCGGCACCGTCTCCGGGTCTTGGTCCGTGCGAGCGTCCTCGTTGAATTGAAGCCAGCCGATGGCGCCGAGCCCGCCGAAGATGTTGCCCGCCGACGAGCCCGCGAACGGATTCGCCTGGACCACATTTCGCGTGTAGCTGCTGGACGCCTCGACGCGCGGGTAGAGCCCGCCATACGCCTCGCGCACCTGCAAGCGTGCGCGCTCGGTCTCTAGCTCGGCGGTGCGGACGGCGTAAGCCCGCTCGATGGCGATCTGCTCAGCCTCGGCCAGCGACAGCGTCATCGCGCCGGGCACAGACGGTCGGTCGGTGCGCATCAACGGCGGCACCGCGATGCCGTCGGCGCGGCCGGGGGGAAAGTCCTCCTCGGCTTCCGTCGTCGCGGGGACGTCGGGACGGCGTGGGATGCCGTCGGTCGTCTGGGCAGACGCCGTCGGGAGGCCGAGCGCGAGTGCGAGCGCGGCGGAATAGAAAACGCGAAGCGTCATGACGGGCGGTCGCTGGCGGTGAGGAGCGCGCCGATGCACAGCGCGAGAACAAAGCGGAACGACATGGCTAGCGGGTGTCGGCCAGGAGGCCATCGAACAGGACGGTCGTGATAAAGGCGGCGGCATCGGACGGCGCGCCGAAGGGCGTCGGCTCGAACACGCCGGAGGGGTCGCAGTCGGCGTCCACCTCGCCCATGATGTAGCCGCGCACGTTGCCCATGATGAGGTGGGCGACGGGGTGGGCGGGCAGGTCGCGGATGGAGCCAGCGTCCACGGCGCGCTGCACCGCCGCGGCGACGCCGTCAATGATGCGCGCGAAGTGCTCGGCGAAGACGGCCATGTTCTCGGGGTCCGGCATCGACCGGTGGCCCTCCTTCATGAACATCAGGACGGCGTTCGTAGACGAGTGGAAGTGCTCGATCAGCCCCAGCACCAGACCGTAAAAGGTCTCGCGCGCCGCCGTCGGCGTCGACACGTCCACGTCGGCGGGCAGGGTCTCATTTACCACGCGCTCCATGCCGGCCGCGACGCGGTCTCTGAAGAGCGTCAGGAACAGCTCGTCCTTGCCACCGGGGAAGTAGTTGTACAGCGTGCCCTTGCCGAACTCGGCGCGCTCGGCGATCTCGTCCAGCGTGGCACCGACGAAGCCTTTGTCGGCGAACACGACGAGTGCGGCGTCGAGCATCGCGTCGTGGCGAGCCAGGCGTTCGCGCTCGCGGCGAGGAAGGGTAGCGGTTTCGCTCATGTGTGAACGCTGTGGTCACGAGGTGACCGACGGGTCACTTGTTGGAATGGTCGGTCTACTGAGCTTTGGGTCGTTGGTTGCACTCGGTTCGTGACGAATGCGTGAGCCCCCCGTGCTATGCCTGCAAAGGTGCTGCGCCCGACCGCCACCGGTCCGTCACGCTGTGCGTTGCATGTCTCGCCGCTGCCAGCGCTTGACGGTCGCGGCGTGTCTGGCCTCATCCACTCCTGTCTACGCGCCGACCGCATCTACCCGGTCATCCCGAGCGTGCCGAGGGGTCTCTGGCGCGATGCGCTTTCGGGACTGAGGCGAGAGGAGGGATCGAAGCGCCGGGGTGCGAGAGATCTCCTGACTCCGGCTGCGCCTCCACTCGGGATGACACGCCTGGGGAGGCAAGCGCGGGAGCGGAAACGCCACGCCGTCGGCAAGACGCCGTCGGCAAGACGCCGTCGGCAAGACGCCGTCGGCAAGACGCCGTCGGCAAGACGCCGTCGGCGCGGCTGGTCTCACCTCTTTCGTGGCAGTCATCCCGGACGTGATCCGGGATCTCCCTCACGAATGAGGAAGGACTCTGAACGGACGGCATCCTCAGGCTGCTGGAGATCCCGGATCGGGGTCCGGGATGACAGTTCTAGTGGTGCGTGCCGATGGAGTCAGGACGCGCCGTCGGCAGGACGCGCCGTCGATAGGGTGGGAACGGCGCGCGCCCGCCTGGGACTACCAGACGGGCGCGCGAACCTGCTCGAGGCCGAGCCTACGACTTGCTGATCGCCTCGATGGCTTTCAGGTGCGAGGTCACGTTGTACTTCCGCTCGGCGCCGGCCGGCACGAGGTAGCTGTCGCCCTCGGCGAGCGCCGTCGTCTCGCCGTCGACGGTCAACTTGACCGTGCCTTCGAGCACGTAGCCCACGGTCTCGTAGTCGCGCGTGTGGAGGTCGCCGTCGACCTCTTCGGTTTCGTCCCAGTGGCGGAGCGTCATCGCGGCGCCGGAGGTGAGAATGGTTGCGTCGGAGAAGTCGGCCATGGGAGTGGGGGGATCGAAAGAAAGGAAGTGTGTAATGGGTGTGCGCTGGACCCCGTTCCGGCGCCACCGGTTCTGCACACGATGTCCCGACACCCTTCGTTGCCCGATTCCGACCTGTCTCCGCTGCCCGCCGACGGCCGAGATGCCGACGTGCTGATCGTCGGGCTGGGACCCGTCGGCGCCACGCTGGCGGCGCTGCTGGCTGCCGACGGCCTGAGCGTGGCCGTGGTGGAGCGCGACGTGACGCCGCACGCGCTGCCTCGCGCAGCGCACCTCTCGGACCGCGCGCTCGACGTGCTCCGCACCGCGGGCGTCGCTGACGAGGTGATCGCCGACGGCCGCGCGATCGACGGATTCGAGCTGGCCGACCGTCGCGGGCGCCCGCTGCTCCGCGCGCGCAACGCGCCTGCCGTGCCCGGCCTGCCGACGGCGCTGCTCGTCCACCAGCCGACCGTCGAACGCGCGCTGCGGCGACGCCTGGACGCGCTCGGCGTGACGGTTCACCTGGGCGCGACGGTGACCCGCATCCACCAGGATGCCGACGGCGTCGAGGTGACGGCGCGCCGCGCCGACGGCGACGTGACGCTGCGCGCCCGCTTCGCCGTCGGCGCCGACGGCGCGCGCTCGATGGTGCGCGGCGCGATGGGCGCGTCGCTCTCGGGCGGCGGCTTCCGGCAGCGCTGGCTCGTGGTAGACACGCTCGTGCCGGACGCCGTCGGCAAACGCCTGCCGAGGCGCCTCGTCCAGACGGCGGACCCGCGGCGCCCGCGCACCTACGTGCCGTTCCCCGGCGCGCGCCGCCGCTGGGAGTGGCGCCTGGACCGAGAGTCCGACGGCGACGCCGAGTCCGACGCCTTCGTCCGAGCGCGTCTGCGCGAGGTACTCGGCGCCGACGCCGACGGCGTCGAGGTGGAGCGCGCGGTGGTGTACACGTTCTACGATCTCGTCGCAGATCACTGGCGGCGCGGACGCCTGCTGCTCGCCGGCGACGCCGCGCACCTGATGCCGCCCTTTCTGGGCGAGGGCCTGGGCGCCGGCCTGCGCGACGCCGCCGCGCTCGCGCCGCGCCTGCGCGCGGTGCTGAACGGCGCGCCGCTCGACACGCTGGACGCCTACGGCGACGAGCGTCGGCGGTCGGTTCGCAAGACGACTCGGCGCGCCGTCGCGCTGGGGCGGTTGATCACGCTGCCCGAGCCGCTCGCCACGATCCGCGACTTCGCGCTGCGCGCCGGGCAGCGCGTGCCCGGCCTCGGTCCCAAACTGCTCGACTGGACGGTGCCTGCCACCCGGCAGGTGCCGAGCTAGCGGAACCGGATCGTGGTGGTGCCGGCCGGGGCGATGCGGTAGCCGGGCAGGTCGAAGCCGTCGTTCGGAGTGTTCATGGACTCGGGCGGGCCTTCCAACAGACCTTCTTCGAGCAGGTACTCGAGGAACGTGCCGACCGAGACATCGGCGAGTGCGACGCGGTCACCGTCGGCCCAGCCAGCGTCGGTGTCCAGCAGGCCGTCGGTCTGGATAGAGAAGCGCATCGACATGTTGCCCATCATCACCATCATCTCGTCGAAGGCGTCACGCGGGCCTGCGTTCTCGGTGCCGAGCATGTCGCCGAGCGGGCTGTCGCCGAGTCCGGTCTCCATGTCGGTGATGTCGCCCATCGGCGGCACGGTGACGCGGAGCTGCGCCGGAGCGCCGCCGGTGGCCGGCGTGAACCCGAACAGAAAGGCGGACTCTTCGTCGCCTGAGTCGTCGCCTGAGTCGTCGCCGTCGCCGTCCAGTTCGGTGCCCACGGCGCTGCCCATCTCGTCGGCGTCGAAGGCGTTGGCGAGGTCGTAGCGGAGCTGCGTCACGTCGGGCACGTCGTAGACGGTCGTGATGCGGACCGCGCCCGGCACCACGGACTGCTCCGTGGAGACGACGCGGACGCCCGAGCCGTAGCGGTCTTCGAGGTCGGCGCCGTCTAGCTCGGAGACACTCTTGCGGAGCATCAGGCCCATCATGCCGTCGGCGGAGATCTCTTCGGTGAGCGTCGCCGAGCCGTCGGCGCGGACGGACAGCACGGACTCGACCTGGAAGCAGCCGGCGAGCAGCGCCGCGGCGGCGACGAAGGCGGGGAGGCGGAAGCGGCGCAGCATGGCGGTGACGTTAGAGTGTGAGGGAGTGAGAGCCCGGCGCCACGATCCGGAGGCCGGGCCGGCCGGCGCCGTCGGCGGCATCGTCCGCGAGTGCGTCGAGGGCGGCGCGGTAGCGCGCGCGGTCCTGCTCGAAGCGGTCCATCAGCGTGTCCATCGGCACGTCCAGCGGCAGGTCGGTGCGCTCGGGCGGGTAGCCGCCGGGGTGGGGCGGGAGCGCGTCGAAGAGCGGCTCGGCGTCGAGCGCGACCAGGACCTGCTCGGCGCCGGACCGTTCGGCGCGGACGATGAACCGCAGCGAGACGGTGCCGGCGCTGACACGCGTGTGTGTCTCGATGTCCGGCTGCCACACGTCGCGCGTCGCGATGACGCGTTCGGGGGTGAGGATGCGGAGCGCGTCGCCGTCGCGCTCGAAGCGCGTGGTGGTCGCCGCGATCTCGGCCGCCGACGGCGGCGCGTCGCCGTAGCCGGTCGGGTTGAAGGCGGTCGTGAGCGCCTGGCCGCTGATGCTGTGCAGGGCTCGGGCGCGTCCGAAGCGGTAGCGCAGCGCCGTGACATCGTCTACGGTGTAGACGTGGCGCCGCGTGACGGCGCCCGCCTCGACGGAGTCGGACACGGAGACGAGCGTGACGCCGGCACCCATGCTGGCGTCTGCGCCGCCGCGCGCGAGCGCGTCCGGGTCGGTCGGGTCTTCGCTCACCACCACGCCGTCGTAGGCCTTGGCCAGCACCAGGCCCGCGTAGCCCTCGGCACGCGTCGTCTCGACGAGCGTCGCCGAGCCGTCGGGGCGGACGGTGAGGACGGCCTCGGTCTGGAAGCAGCCGGCGAACACGAGCGCGGCGGCGAGCAGGGAAAGGGTGCGGCGCATGCTAGCGGAATCGAAGGGTGATCGGTCCGGGCGGCGGCACCAGCAGGCCGGGCTGGTCCAGGCCCGCGACGGCCGCCGCGTCGAACGCGGCCTGATCGTTCGGCGTCGTCGCGGTCACCTGTATCAGGTCGATATCCGCGATCAGGACGGCGTCGCCGTCGGTGCGCCCGCCGTCGGCGGATATGAGGGCGCCGTCTACCGCGACGGTGAACCGAAGGGACGTGGTGCCACCGAGCGCGACGGCCTCGGCCTCTTGCTGGAGCGGGAGGTACTCGGCGTAGGCGTCGAAGGCGTCGCGCTCGCCGGGCGTCATGTCGGCCATCGCAGCGTCGATCTCGGCCTGCTCCTCCGGCGTGATCGCGTCGCCGTCCGCGACTCCGAACGCCGCTTCGCGTGGGTCGCGGTGCCACGGCAGGCGCGTGAAGTCAGCGTAGCGGATCGTGCGCTCAGGGATGGTCACGCGCAGCGCCGCCGGCGCGCCGCCGTCGGCGGCGTCGAAGCCGAAGCGGAGCACGGCGGGGGCGTGCGGCGGCATCTCGTCCTGGCCGAGGCCCCACGACGCCAGGCCGCGCAGCCTCTCGGCGACGCTGCCGGCATTGCGCACGTCGTAGCGGAGCGCGCTCACGTCGGGGATCTCCCACGTGGTCGTGGTGACGAGCGTGCCGATGCGCTCCTCGCGCGTCAGGCCGGTCAGACGCGCGCCGTCCAGGCGCGGCCGGCCGAACTCACGCGCCATGGACGTGACGCCCAGGCCCAGGATGCCGTCCACGGCGACGGTTTCGACGAGCGTCGCCGAGCCGTCGGCGCGGACGGTCAGCAGGGCGTCCGTGTGGAAGCAGCCGGTGAGCCCGACCGTGGCGCTTAGAAAGACGGCGAGCAGGGCGAAGCGTCGGAGCACGGGTAGGGGCGCTAGCGAGTCGGTTGAATACGGGCGAGCAGGCCGATCAGTGCGCGGCGGTCGTCCGGCGACAGCGGCGCCAGCATGGACGCGGCGACGGCCTGGTAGGCTTGGCCCTCGGCCAGGGCGACGGCGTCGCCCTCGGGCGTCAGCTCGGCGAGCCAGACGCGGCGGTCGGCGTCCGAGCGGCGGCGGCGAACGGCGCCGCCGGCTTCCAGGCGGTCGACGAGCGGCGTGACGGCACTCTGGCCCACGCCGAGCGCGTCGGCCAGGTCGCCCATGCGGCTCGGGCCGCGCTCGGCGAGCACGCCCAACGCGATCAGGTCCTGCTTCGAGAACGCCGCGTGCTCGGCGGAGCGCTCGGCGGCGACGCGCAGGAACAGGCCGCTCAGGCTGCGGAGCGCCTGGGCGAAGGCCTGCGTCTGGTCGGCGTGCGGCGGCGCGTGCGTCGCGTCGTCCGGAGTGGGCGAGGTCGGTCGGTCGGGCATGCGGCAAGGTACCGGCTTCGCGATGCTTTCAAGACCGGATGGTTCACTGATTGAAACAAAAGGGGCGCCGCCTCGTTTCCCGCGCTCACCTGACTCTCTCGCTATGTCTTCCTCGTCCCGCATCGCCCTGGTCACAGGCGCCTCTTCCGGCATCGGCCTCTCCACGGCCCAGGCGCTTCTCGCCGACGGCTGGACCGTCTACGGCGGCGCGCGGCGCGTCGAGAAGATGGCGCCCGTCGAAGCCGCCGGCGGCACCGCGCTGGCGCTGGATGTCACCGACGACGCGTCGATGGAGGCGTTCGTGCAGACGGTGATCGACCGCGAAGGCCGGATCGACGCGCTCGTCAACAACGCCGGCTACGGCGAGTACGGCGCCGTGGAGGATGTGCCGATGGACGCCGTCCGGCGGCAGTTCGAGGTCAACGTGTTCGGCCTGGGCCGGATGACGCAGCTCGTCCTGCCGACGATGCGGGCGCAGCGCTCTGGCACGATCGTCAACGTGAGCTCCATCGGCGGCAAGATCTACTCGCCGATGGGCGCGTGGTACCACGCCACCAAGCACGCCGTCGAAGGCCTGTCCGACGCGCTGCGTCTGGAACTGCACGACTTTGGCATCCACGTGGTCGTCGTCGAGCCGGGCGCGATCAAGACCGAGTGGGACGGCGTCGCCACGGACAACATGATGGCAACGTCGGGCGACGGGCCGTACGCCGACTTCGCGGCGCGGACGGAGCGCTTCATGAACGCGGCTTACGAGAAGGGCAACGGCTCGCCGCCGAGCGTGATCGCGGATGTGATCGTGAAGGCCGTCACATCGGACAAGCCCAAGACGCGCTACGCCGCCGGCGACCGCGCGGCGCTCGCCATCGCCTCGCGCTGGCTGCTCCCGGACCGCGCCTTCGACGCGTTCATGCGCTCGGAGATGAAGAAGGCCAACTAGACTCGCCGATGCGTCTGGCGAGTTGGACCGGCGTTGCCGAGCCGACTCATGTCTTTCCGCCGTCATTCCCGCGCAGGCGGAACCCCAGTCGTTGGGACCGCCGCGGGTACGCTGCTCGCTGGATTCCCGCCTTCGCGGGAATGACGGCATAGTGAGCAGTCCTCGACTGTGTGATGTACTTCGCAAACCACCCGATACGAACCGACCTACGATGCCCGTGACCCGCCGCACCTTTGCCAAAGCCGCCGTCGCCGCCGGCGGACTGGGCGCCGCCGCCTTCGCCGGTCTGCGCCACTCCGTGTTCGGCGGTACGCCCCAGGGTGCGCGCCTGGCCCGGATGCAGGCGTCGCCGCAGTGGGCCGGCAGCGCCTTCGCCAACGAGTTGCCGACGGGCGTCGGCGCGAGTGTGCAAGCCGCCTGGGACTGGATCGCCGGCGGCAGCGACCACCGTCAGCCCGAGGTGCCCGTGCCCATTGTCGCGCGCCGCGGCGCCGACTACGACGGCGCGTCGCCGCTGCGGCTCACCTGGATCGGACACGGAACGACCCTCGTCGAGATCGACGGCGCGCGCCTGCTCATCGACCCGGTGTTCAGCCGCAACGCGTCGCCTGGGCCGCTGTTCGGCGTGTCGCGCTTCCACGAACCGCCGATCGCTCTGGACGACCTGCCGGCCCTCGATGCCGTGCTGCTCACGCACGACCACTACGATCACCTCGACTACGCCGCCGTCCTGTCGCTCGCATCCACAGTGCCGCGCTGGCTCGTCCCGCTCGGCGTCGGCGCGCACCTGGAACGGTGGGGCGTGCCGGCGGCGCGCGTCACGGAGTTCGACTGGTGGGACGACGCCGAGGTCGCGGGCGTCCGCGTCACGGCGACGCCGGCGCGGCACTTCTCGGGCCGCAGCCTGACCGACCGCAACCGGACGCTGTGGTGCGGTTGGGCGATGCAGTCCGACGCCGGGAGCGTGTGGGCGAGCGGCGACGGCGGCTACGGCCCGCACTTCGCCGAGATCGGCCGACGGCTGGGTCCGTTCGACGCGTCGCTGCTC
>JAULKR010055329.1:0-11566 GCA_032356305.1 Prasiola linearis | reverse complement strand
GAGTTCGTGCTGGTGATGAAGGAGCTGATGCAGGACCCGGACAACCTGTACGAGATGATGATCACCGACATCTACGGGGTCGGCTCGGTGCTCCAGAAGAAGTACCGCCTGCTGCGGACGAGCTACAGCGCGTTCATGCTGGCCCTCATCGTGGGCGTGCTCGCGTTCATCGGCGTGTTCACCTACGCCGCAGTCGTGGAGTCCGGCCCGACCGTACTGCCGGTGCAGACGCAGACCGCGCCCGACCTCACGCCCGTCCCCGGCGGCATCCTTCCGTAGGCTCCCTTGCGTATCTCGTGTTGCGCATCGGGCGCTTCGGAGCGCAGGAACACGCAGCACGCTACACGAACCACCCGCCCATGCGCACGCTCCTCCTCTTCCGCCACGGCAAGTCCGACTGGGACGCCGACTACTCCGACGACCACGAGCGCCCGCTCGCCGAGCGCGGCAAGAAGGGCGCCCGCAAGATGGGCCGCTTCATCACGACCGCCCGGGCGACGCCGGACCGCGCGCTCGTCTCGTCCGCCGTCCGCACGCGCGAGACGCTGGCCGTGGCCGCCGCCGCCGGCGCCTGGACCGGCCCGGCACGCGTCACCGACGCGCTCTACGACGCGCGCGCCGAGGACGTGCTGCGCGAGATCCAGTCCGAGGGCGCCGACGCCGCCACCCTCGTAGTCGTCGGGCACGAGCCGTCCATGAGCACGCTGGTGCACCTGCTCACCGGCGCGCGCGCCGAGATGCGGACCGCGTCTGTCGCCTGCATCCGGTTCGACGTGGACGGCTGGGACGCCGTCGGCCCGCAGGGTGGCTCGCTGGAATGGCTGGTCCGGCCGGGCGTCTTCCGGCCCGGCAAGTACGCCACGCTGAAGCAAAGCGTCAAAGACGCGCGCAAGGCGAAGAAGAAAGTCAAGGACGCCGCCGACGTGCCGCCGCCCGTCTCGCCCGACGAAGCCAAAGCCGCCGCTGCTGCGCGCGCCGCTGGCACCTCGGGCAGCGCCGCCCCAGACCCAACCGCCGACGGCGACGCGCCGCAGGCCTCTTAGGCTTCGTGCAGACACTCAGCAGACCTGTCATCCTGAGCGGAGCGAAGGATGACAACATGGTGTTTTCGCACACGAACTAGGCCACCCGGTCTCTGTCGATTCCTGCGCGCCGTCCCGGCGACGCGTCGGTCCTGGCTTCGCCTCTCTTCCGCACCACCGACCGCATCGTGGGCCTGCCCGTTCCCGAGCTTCCCGTCACCGACCCCGTCCTCATCGTGGCCATCACGATGGGGATTCTGCTGCTCGGGCCGCTGGTGTTCGAGCGGTTGAAGATTCCCGGGCTGGTCGGCCTGATCGCGCTCGGCGCCGTGGCCGGGCCGAGCGTGACGGGCCTGCTCGAGCGCAACGCGACGTTCGAACTGCTGGGCACGTTCGGGTTGCTCTACCTGATGTTCGTGGCGGGCGTGACGCTGGACCTGGGCGAGTTCTCGAAGGCGCGCAAGTCCGCCGTCGGCTTCGGCGCGCTGTCGTTCGGCTTTCCGATGGCTCTGGCGCTGATCGTCGGGCCGATGCTGGGCTACGCGGGGCCAGCGGCGGCGCTGCTGGGCAGCATCGTGGGCAGCCACACGCTCCTCGCGCTGCCGATCGCGCAGCGGCTGGGCATCGCCAAGTCGCGCTCGCTCGTGGTGGCGACCGGCGCGACGCTGGTGACGGACCTGCTGTCGCTGATCGTACTGGCCGTGGTGGTGGGATTGGTCTCCGGCGAGGCCGGGGCGAGCTACTGGATCCGGTTCGTGGTGCTGTCCAGCCTGTGGGCGCTCGCCGTGCTGTGGGGCCTTCCCCGACTGGCGCGCGCCTTCTTCCGGCGCGTCCGGCGCGAGGACAACCTGGCGTTCGCGTTCCTGCTCTCGGCGGTGTTCTTCTCGGCGTGGCTCGCCGAACTGGTGGGGCTCGCAGCCATCATCGGCGCGTTCCTGGCGGGCATCGCGCTGAACCGGCTGATCCCGAAGCAGAGCCCGCTGATGACGCGCCTGCTGTTCGTGGGCGACGCCTTCCTGGTGCCGTTCTTCCTGGTGTCCGTCGGCCTGCTGGTGGACGTGGCCGTGCTCGGCTCGTTCGAGGTGTGGCGCCTGGCGCTGGCATTCCTCGGGCTGGTGGTCGTCGGCAAGAGTGCTGCGGCGTTCCTGGGTCGCCCGCTGTTCGGGTTCTCGAAGAACGAGGCCGTCGCCATCGCCGGGCTGACCTTCCCGCAGGCCGCGGCGACGCTGGCGGTGACGCTGATCGGATTCGACCTGGGCCTGTTTTCGCAGACCGCCGTCAACGCGGTCGTGGTGCTGATCGCGATCTCGTGCCTGATCGGGCCGTTGCTGGTGACGCGCGGCGGACGCGCGCTGGCGCAGGCCGCCGCGAGCGGTACGCCGCGCGCCGCCGGCGCGCCGGAGCGCTACGTGGTGCTGCTCTCCAACCCGGACACCTCGGACGCGCTGATGGAGCTGGCGCTGCTGATGCGCAGTCCCACCAGCGAGCAGCCCGTCTACCCGCTCACCGTCGCCGACGGCGGCTCGGAGGAGCAGGCGAACGTGGCCGAGAGCGAGCGCCTGATGGAGCGCGCCGTGCTCCACGCGACCGCCGCCGACGTGCCCTGCATGCCGCTCGTCCGCATCGACGGCAACCCGACGGCGGGCATCACGCGCGGCGTCCGCGAGATCCGCGCTTCGGCGGTGGTGGCAGGATGGAACGACACGCTGTCGCCGGGAACGGTCGTGTTCGGCAGCGTGCTGGACGGCGTCGTGGCGCAGACGCGCGCCATGATGGTGCTGGCGCGGCTGGCGGCGCCGCTCGCGGCGGCGCGACGGCTGATCGTGCTGGTGCCGCCGCGGACGGTTCTGGAATCGGGCTTCCCACGCGCGGTCCGCGCACTCCTCAACCTGGCGACCCAGAAAGGACTGAAGGTGATCGTGCTCGCTGCCGACGACGAGGCCGAAGCGCTGAAAGCGGCGTTCGCCGGTCCCGCTTCGGTCCGCGTGACTCCTCTCCCGGACTGGCGCGCAGCCATCTCGACGCTGGACGACGACTCCCGCGATGGCGACGTTCTGGCGCTGCTCGCCGTCCGTGCCGGAGCGCTTGCGTGGCGCCCGTCCACGCAGCGCCTGCCGCGCGTGCTCCCGCGCCGCTTCCCCAGGCTCGACGTGCTGACGATGTATCTGTCCGAGGCCGAAGTCGCCGAGGGCGTCGCCGAGGCGCTGGACGGCGACGGCGAGGAGGACCTCGACCTGCCGACGGACCACATCCAGACCGGCCTCCGCGCAGCGACACCCGAGGTAATGCTCCAGCGCATGCTGTTCGACGGCTTCCCCGAGCAGCCGAGCACAGCGTCGCGCCTGGCGCGCGACCTCGCGTCGGCGACGGAGAGCGCGCCCGAGATCATGCCCGGCGTGGTGTTCTACCACATCCACACGCATGCCGCCGAAGCCCCGATGGTCTTCGTCGGCGTGTGCCCGCGCGGGGCGGCGCTGCCCCAGGCGGCCGGGCCGGTGCGCGTGCTGCTGGCGCTGCTCGCGCCCCAGGACATGCCGCCGGATGCCTACCTGCGCCTGCTGTCGGTCGTCGCCCAGATGGTCAAGAGCCAGGAGACCGTCGAGGCGCTCGTCGCGGCGGCGTCGGCGGAGGACGCCCGCGACGTGCTGTTCGCGGGCCTGCGCGACAGCATCGACAGCTGACCCACGCCGACGCACAGCCTCGGCCGGAGAGGCGCCATCGTGGCTCGGCATCTCGGACCTGCCGAGAAAGGGCGGCCGACTCGCATCACTGCGTCGACGACGTGGCGACTGAGTTGGGCCGACGGCTGGCCGGGGTGTCCACCTTTTGGGGGTCACGGCCTGCACGTCCGTAAACCATGAGGGCACAAACCAGAATCCTCATGACATACCCACTCACCAACCTGAACAAGCGACGCCTCGACCCTGCGTCGGACGACATCATCTACCACTACTGCAGCGCCGAGGCCTTCCTCGCGATCTGCCAGACCCGCTCGATCCGCTTCGGAGACCTGACGCACATGAATGACGCCGAAGAGCGCGTCTGGGGCTACGAAAAAGTCTGGCCCACGGTCAAGGAAGCTCTCCGGACCTCGCTCGGCGACGAGTTCGTGACGCGCGTCCAGGAACTGATCACCGAAGCCCACGACTACATCGTGCCGCTGGGTGCGTGCTTCTCGATGGCTCGCGACACGCTCAGTCAGTGGCGCGGCTACGCCGGCGAGGACACGGAGGGCTACGCCATCGGTTTCTCCGCCGAACGGCTCCGCGACATGGCAGCGACGCAGCTCCTCGTCCTGTATGACCGCGACCGGCAGGAAGAGGAACTCACCCAGGTTCTCCTCGACCTGCACGCGGCGGAGGAGAACGCTTCTGAGCCGTACGGCGACGCGTTCCACGCGGCATCATTCGGCCTCCAGCTGCTCTTCTCAGCCTACAAAAATCCAGCTTTCGCCGAAGAGAAAGAGGTCCGCCTCGTCCACGCTCTGACCCGCCCGAACCATCTTAGAGACCCTGGCGGCACCGCGTTCGCGAAGCCGGCCGCCGAACAGCCGATCCCGTTCCGGATCGCCAACGGCGGACCGTCGGCCTACCTGGACCTCGACTTCTCGAACCAGGGGAAGGCCAACCCGATCCGTGAGGTCATCCTCGGACCGCGCAACCGCGCAACCATCGAGTCGACCTCCACCTTCTTGAAAACAATCGAGCTAATAGGCGTATCGGTCACTCGATCGAGTGCATCGTACAGATAGTGAATCCTGCAATTGTGGAGGGGGGGGGTGTCCTGCTTTTTGGTGCGCTGAGGGAGCCGGCGTATCTCTGTGTGCATCACCCATGCTCGGGTCAGGGCCTCCTGTGCCTCGCCCACCTTCACTGCGCCGTCTTCTATCCGAAACAGTACCCGCTACTCGAATGACAGGCTCCCCAGATCCCTCACCATGGCACACCGCCGACGACTTAGTTGTCATGGCATGGCGCATGGTTCGTACTGACCACAACGTCCGCAGAACCAATAGCGGCCAGTATTCCTCACCGCCCGACGCTGTATTAGCAGCCGCAACGAAAGATCGGGGACGGGCCTGGCTCTTCGAGTCCGTGGGTCCCTGCACTCGCCTTGAGGACTACTTAGGCACTGGGAAAGACCCACTACCGGACCTCATCCGGTACATGGACGAGGTGCTGATGGGCCTGGTAAAGCAGCGTCCACGAGGAGAAAGAGTGACGCCCACAGGCGTCTCGGAGCATGAAGTCCGATTACTCAGGAAGGGCCGAGATGCGGGACTCGCCGCGGTGAAAAGCAAGGTCCGAGAGAAGACCAACACAAATGATGGGGGCGCTTCTAGAGTGTTCGACGTGTATATCACTGAGATAGACAACGCCATCGAGCTGCTTACCGGAGACGGCGGCGACCGGAAGGTGTTCAGCACGCTCGCCGCCGTCGCCCGGCAGACTGCCCGCGACGGCCGCCCAGCCTGCTCCGAGAAGACCGTGCAGCGCCACGGTCTCCGCTTCGATGTCCACGACCACGACTGCTCAAATTCATACGCCATGGCGTTCTGGAGCGCCTTTCGCGAGGCCATCGATTTAGATGACCTCTCTCCAGAGACTCGCACGTTTCTCGGTCTCGATTTCGCGTGAACGCGCCAGGCCACCTGCACAGCTCATGATTGCCATGCCAATTCCCACGAAGCCGGACTCTACCCCGCCCGGTACCCCGTTCCCGAGCACGCTGCTCGACGAGCTAGAGGAGGCTCTCCTCTCACTCGAAGGAGACGACCGTCTCCGAATCCAAACGCACTACTTCGACACTCCAGTCCCCGACGAGCCCGACGCAGATACCCTCGACACGTTACACCGATTGGGGCGTCAGGTCGCGTATGACTTGAATGAGACCCAACTGCACTTCTTCCTGGCAGGGCTCGGTGCGCGGCGCCGGGTCAAACGAAGGGTCGCGATGAACCGGGGCGACTATCTCCGGCTGGGGACAGACATCTACGTGCTAGACCGGGTCCCGGACGAGCCCGGGGTATTCAGTGTTCGAGATCTAGACCCCAGCTCCTTCTACGGCGTGGCACGCAAGCACGGCGACACGAGTCTACATATCGAACTATCTAACTACTCCTTCGATGGCACAATGAACGCGCTCGATCTCATTGTTTCATCTGGCAAGATTCGCATCAAGATGCGTGCTGACATGGAGAGAGACAAGCCGCTCGAAAGCAAGAGGGATCGACCGTCCCGTTCCCAGAGGTTTGCGAGAACACCTCTCGGGACACTTCACGCGTATCCCAGCGGATCATTTAAGTTTGATTCACAGAAAGCATCGCCCGACAGGTCATCACAAGACGATCTAGCGGCCAAGGCTCGCCTGTTTATACAGATTACCGAATCCGCTCCAGTGTCCATTCCGCCCAATTGACCCATGCAGCCTCTTTCCCTGAACCAGCCCGTCGAGAATGAGCACGAGCGTTGGATTCTGTCGCAGAAGCTCTGCCTCGCAGCCCAGCTCGTTCGCTTTCTGTCGTTGACGGACGCGTTCCACTCGAAGGAATTCCTTCTGGGCGTCCTGATGTCGCCGCCGGGTGGGCGGAGACTGAATTCGTTTTTGATGACGCTGCCAGTCTCGACGCTCCACGTCCTGGCAGGCTGTATCGCCGACGAGGGCGGGGACTTCGAGCCCTTCGCAGAGGCGGTCGGCACCGCGTTGTCTCGGCTGACGGGGACCGATCAAGATGGACACCGAGGAGGGCCGACGCGAGCCAGTCACATCGACCGTGTGCATGTCTGGGCAGCTCACGCCATGCTGGGCCATGGACAATCTCGACGCCTCCTGCGCATGGGCGCTCGGAACGACTTCTTCGGAGTCAACTGGAAGCTCCCCCTCAACTATGCGCAGGCAGAGAAAACTCTGGACCACATCCTTCCCGTCCTCAGGACGCTGGATCACAAAAGTGACACGCTGACACGGACGCGTGGCATCACTCGTCTGGCGACGGCACTCTCCGCCCCGGACGCGAAGTTCATCTCGTGGCGCATGGCGCAGGTGGAGAACGTGATGATGCACCATCAGTTCGCCTGGCCTCTCCTGCTGATAGAAGACCTCCCTTTTGCGTTTCCCGTCGGTGTCGACTTCTTCATCGACGAAGACCGCTTCATAAAAGAGGACGGCTCAGGTGGGTCGAGTAGCGAAGTGGAGGGGATGGAGGGAGCGCTGGACCTCTCCGCGTGGCGAGATCAGCTCGAGCGCTGCGCTCGCTCGGCCAAAACCATCTGGCGGTCCAAGCATGGGAACGTGGGCGACTTCCGTCGGCTCGTGCAACACCACGGCGTGATCCGGTTCGACTTCTCCTTTGCGCAGCGCATCGCAGACGTGGCGGACCTGAAGCCGTTCCTCGCGGACCACAGTGCCGATGCATACTTCGCCCAGGCCGCTCTGAGCCGCATTCTGGGCATGTCTGTCTTTCAGCCGGGCATCGCCATCGGAGGGATCGGCGAGGAGAGCATCAACCCTCAGGGCGAACGCGAGTTGAACTTCACCCTCGACGAGCCCGAGGGCCGTCACGGTCTGGAGCAGAAGCTGCGTTTCGCAGCGACACATGGGGGGTATGGCCTCGTGGTTATCCCGGAAGAGGCACGCAGGAAACTCGACCCTGCCGTACCGGAAGGCCTCACAGTCCGCACGGCGAGCCACCTCCAGGGCATGGCAGACCATATGCAGCTTTCTGCCTGGCGCCAGTACCGCTACATCCGGTGCCCGAGGGTGCAATGGGCGACGCACACGAACAGAGGTGGCACGCGCGAGATCACCCGGAACAACCCTCCGGATCAGGCACCCGTGAAAGAGGTTCTCGATGCGCTCCGGACCAACCGCTACGACGCCGTGGCATCCGTCAAGACGTCTGCCGAAGCCGTCGCGAGTGCACTGTGGCACATCAACACCGTCCACCGTCTCGGCGACCCGGCTCAGCACCATCGCCACATCGACCCGTCTCTCTCCTGGGCGTTCATCCGAGTTCTGAAGAACGAAAGCGACGAGCAACTCTGGCACCACGTGCTCGGCGCGTGCGGACTGCGGCCTCACGAGATCGACGACGAGTTCAAGCGGGACCGGGAGGACTTTCATACTCACCTGAAGAACCTCCTCAACTCCGCTTCGATGACGGAGTCCGACCGCAACCGACGCGCGCCGGACGTGCTGGTGATCGTGGGCGCCGAGCACCTGGCTGCGAACGGGCAGTCCATGACGCCGTCCAGCCGCGCACTGCTCGCGCAGCCGGCGCTTCTCGCTCTGAGGGACGGCCTCCATTCCGTCACGCAGTCGTCACTGAAACCCCACCTCGGAGCCACTCGGGTGATTCTGGTGGACGAAAGCGGTCAGCCCTCACCTCGTGGAGGGACCGGCAACTTCGGCCTACTTGACCGTCTGGACGCCTTGCTGCTGCGCGTTCTGAGCACGTTCCGATTCGGGTTCACGCTGGAGCAGGCCAAGTTTTTGTTCGAGCGCCACCCTGCGTTCGGTCGATTCCGTCCGCTCAAACCAGACGACCTGTCGATCGAGTATCGCCTGAACCGACTCGCCAATGTGGGCCGGCTCGGGTACATCGACGGGCAGTACCACCTGTCTCCGGCTGCGGAGGCGGAAGCCTTCGCCCAGAGCGTAAACGAGTACCACACCGCGACCGACCACTACATCGCCGCCTGGGCTCTCGCCCCCTACGTGCGCAGCGACGATGACCTGCCCCTCGGCCCCGAAGCCATCTTCGATCCCGAGGCGAGGTGGGAGGCGGAGTGGCACCTCCAGAGCGCTCATGAGTCGGCCGCGCGAGCTCTCCAGGCGGCACGCAAGACCGGAGGCAACCAGCGATCGGTCCAGGGCTTGCAGCGGGCCGTCTGGCACGCTCGCCAGATGCTCTTCACGTTCTCCGAGATCCCTACCTGGCTGACCGTGCGCCGCCACCTCACAGCCAAGTCCCCCGCCCACGCTGCAACGCTCGCAGACGACCTCCTGTACGCGGACGACCATCTCGTGAAGCAGAACCACCTCCGGAACGCCCACCCGATCCAGCTCTCGACCGCAGCCGAGGCGCACGTCCTGGCCGCAGCGGCCCAGTCAGATCACCAGCGCGCCCTGTCGGCCGACCGAGCCGCCGCGCTCTACCAGGCGGCGACGGACGGGCTGGCGGAGATGAACGTCACCCCGGAGGAGCGCTCGGCGACCGAGATCATGGTCCGATCGTGGTATGGATCCATCCATGGCTATGAGGACCATGACGAAGTGCTCAGCCAGGCTCGCGCGGCGACCGAAGCGGCCGAATACCTCGACCCAGACGTGCTGCCTCACGTCCGAGCTCACACCCTCCTGTTCAGCAAAGGTGGAGACATCGAAACATCTGACAGCGAGGCGTACCGGCTCTACTCAGCAGGTGCGTTGATCAGGCCAAACTTCTTCCACAACGTCGTAAAGGCCATAGGAACGGCACATCCAGACGATGTCCCGAGACTCGTCCAAGACGCTGAGGCGTACCGTAACCCTCGAAAACAAAACGATGACATTCGGAAGAGCCTGGAGCGAGTCCGGCACCACCTGACCGAAGCCGAGCGGCTCGGCCCACGCTCGCCGCTCTGGAATCGCTGGCTCTCAGATGCGTCCATCGAGTCGATCGTGCGAACCACTGATCGTGTGGCTCAGGGATTCGACCGGATCTCGTCGCACGCCGCCCTGCCTCGCATTTCCCGCCTCGCCTCCCGAGCCGCCGACGAGACGTGCGCGCTGGCGGCGGCCGTGATCGAGAGAGCCAGGGAAGCGGTCGCTCAGGAGTCCTGACGCGCTGAGGTCCGTCTCAGAGTGGTCTTCAGGCGCCGTGGGCGAGAGTGCGCGCACCACGGCTGAGTCTGACGGGATGCGTCTCTTCCTCCCGCGCCGCCGCCGACCGCAAAGCACACCGGCGCTACGTCACCAGCCGACGGCCACGTCCTCGCCGCGCGGATCGGCGCCGCCGAGCAGCACGCGTCCGGCGCGCTGCGTCGTGGTGGTTTCCAGACCTGAGGGGTCGATAGCGGCGGCGGTCTCGTCGTAGACGACCTCGATGATGTCGGCGCGGCTCCACCGGTTCCCCTGGCGCACGGTCCAGCCGCGCTCGCGAAGTGCCGAGACCACGTCTGGTGCCAGGCCGCGGTCCTCGACGAAGAGCACGTCGGGCAGCCACTGGTGGTGGAACCGCGGCGCCGCCACGGCGGCCTGCGCGTCGAGGCCGTGATCGATGACGTTGGTGATGGTCTCGAAGACGGTCGTGATGATGCGCCCGCCGCCGGGCGAGCCCACGACGAGCCGCAGGCGCCCGTCGGGCCACTCGACGATCGTGGGCGACATGGACGACAGCATCCGCTTGCCCGGCTCGATGGCGTTGGCTTCGGCGCCGACGAGCCCGAACATGTTGGGCGTGCCGGGCTTGGCCGAGAAGTCGTCCATCTCGTTGTTGAGCAAAAAGCCCGTGCCCGGCGCCGTGGCGAGCGAGCCGTAGGCGCCGTTGAGCGTCGTGGTGAGTGAGATCGCGAAGCCGTCGGCGTCCACGATGGAGAAGTGCGTGGTTTGCGGGCTCTCGGGCGGCGCGCCCGGGCCGACGGCGACGGACGAGTCGGCCTGCATCGGGTCGAAGTCCGCCATTCGAGCCGCCATGTAGGCTTCGTCGATGAGCCCGGCGACGGGCACGTCCACGAAATCGGGGTCGCCGAGCCACTCGGCGCGGTCGGCGTAGACGCGGCGCATCGCCTCGGCCATCAGGTGCACGGACGCCGAAGATCCGAAGCCGAGCGCGCCCAGATCGTAGGGCTCGACGGCGTTGAGCAACTGCACCACCGCCACGCCGCCGCTCGACGGCGGCGGCATCGACAGGATCCGGTGCCCGCGGTAGTCGCCCTCCACGGCCGCGCGCTCGACGGGCCGGTAGCCAGCCAGGTCATCGTGCGTGATGAGCCCGCCACCGGCGCGCATGGCGTCGACCAGGAAGTCAGCCGTCGGCCCGCGGTAGAAGCCGTCGGCGCCGTCGTCGCGAATACGAGTGAGGGTGCGCGCGAGATCGAGTTGGACGAGTCGGTCCCCGGCGCGCCACAGGCTGTCGGCGCGGCCTGCGCGCGCTGCGGCGGCGCCGCCGAAGCCGGCGTCCGTGGCGGCGAAGTCGGCGAAGCGGGAGCGAAAGCCGTTGAGTCGGCCCGCCTCTTCGTCGGAGAGCGCAAAGCCGCCACGCGCGAGGTCGATGGCAGGCTGCACGACCGCCGCGCGGTCGAGGCGTCCCCACCGCTCCTGCATCTCGAGCAGACCCGCGACCGCTCCCGGCACGCCGACGGCGAGCCAGCCGCGGCGGCTCAGGTCGGGGTCCGGCTCACCGCTCGCGTCCAGGTACATGTCGCGCGAGGCGGCGGCGGGCGCGGTCTCCCTAAAGTCCAGCGTGGTGGCGGAGCCGTCGGGCAGGCGGAGCACGGCGAAGCCGCCGCCGCCCAGGTTGCCCGCGACGGGGAAGGTGACGGCGAGCGCGAAGCCGGTCGCCG
>JAULKR010055218.1:0-11570 GCA_032356305.1 Prasiola linearis | reverse complement strand
TTCGGCGGGAGAGGCACGATCTCCGGCATCGGCGGCATCGAAACCGGCGGCGACGCGGCGGAGTTCATCCTGCTCGGCGCCGACACGGTGCAGGTGTGTACGGGCGTCATGAAGAAGGGCTACCGCATGATCGGCCCCATGCTCGAGGAGCTGCTGGGCTTCATGTCCGAGCACGGCTTCGAGACAGTCGACGACTTCAAGGGCCACGCGGTTCCGTACGTCACGACGCACGCCGAGCTCGTCCGCATGCAGGCGGAGTCGCAGGACAAGAAGCGTGCGGTGGTCGCCGAGCAGATGGCGCTGAAGGAGAAAGCCAGGGTGCAGGAAGAGCTGATCGCGGCGAAGACCGAGGCGGTGGTCAAAGACGAGAACTGGGACGAGGATTCATTTGTGGAGCAGAGCGACGAGCTGGCGGGGGATTGAGGATCGGACGGGCAGCGCTTCGCGAATCGCGAGAGGCTGGAAGGCACGTTGAAGGCGGATGAAAGTTTTGCTGCTGGAGTCGTCCGCACGGTCCCCGTGCGGAGATGAGCGACGGCGGTCGAGAGGCGGGCTGCGCCCCGGCCGCACCGGGACGGTGCGGACTACAAGCGTGGGTTGGGACCATCAGGCTTCCGGATCGTCGAGCAAGCCCTGCAGCCGCTCCGCCAGTACGGGCGGGAGGCCTTCGACGCCTTCGGGCCCGATCAGGCCGAGGTCGATCAGATCGAGGAGGTGGACGCGGTCCTTCAGGCGGAAAGCGGTCAGCTTGATGCGGATCAGCGCGGGAAGGGAGAGGACGCGGAAGCGGTCTGTCGCTTCGGACTCGGTGACGTCAGGATTGGGCAACGCTTCGCCCTCCCGGACGCGTTCCTTCGCGAAGACCACGTGGACGGCGTCCCGGATCTTCGCGTCAGGCCCGTCGAGGAAGGCGTCCACCGACTTGACGCGGCGGTGAACGAAGCCGGCGCCTTCCATGGCTCGCTTGGCCGCGCCGAAGTCGGCCCGACGAATCAGAACCTCCACGTCGCGGGGGTTCCGCAACGCGGCCTCCTCCACGCGCGAGACCCAGTGCGCCACGGCGTGATCACCGGCGATGGCGCAGGGCACGCCCGCGTCCTCGAGAGTCGCTGCCGTCCGCAGCATCCGGTCGATCACCTTCTCCACCGCCCGCTCCATCCGCTGGAGGGAGAACGGGTGGAGCGTGGGCTTCACCGCACGTGGGGCTGGCTCCGCACTCACAGAAGCGGCTTGCCGCCGCGGGCGCGGCGCCAGGCGGAGAGCTGGCCGACGTGGACGGCTTCGTGGCCGGCGAGCAGGAAGGACGCCATGTCGCCGATCGTGGGGAAGGCGGCGGCCATCCGCTCGCGAGGGTTCGGGAGGGCGAGGCGGCGGGGGTTCACAGATTCGGCGGCCGCCTCGGCCCGGGCATGGGCGTCCCGCCAGCCGGCGAGCAGCGCGGGAAAGTCGTCGCCGCTCGGCTCAGCATCGCTGCCGATGCCGAAGCGGGCCGAGGCCTCGTCGAAGCCGCCGTTGTCGCCGCCGAGCAGGCCGGTGGCGCCGAGCCCGGCGAAGGTGAGGTGGCCGAAGATCCACGCGGGGTGGTGGCCGCCGGCGCAGACGGGCGTGAAGGCGTCGGCGGGGTCGAGGTCGGCGACGAGCTCCTCGGCAAAGGCCCCGAGGAAGCGGTACTGGGCGAGGGCGGGGGCGAGCATCGGCGGAGCGTCGCAGAATCCGCGGACCGCGGGCGGAAACGGCCCGCGGGGCCGACGGTCCGCGGGAGTGGATCTCCAACCGGTACGGTGCGCGGATGGCTGGCCGCGGAAGCATCACCAGGGGCGGGCGGTGACGGCGGCGGCGACGGGCGCCGAGGTGCTCGGGGTGGCGGAGGAGACCGCCGGCGCCGCGGCGCGGCTGGCGGGCAACCTTGCGGCGCTGCGGAAGTCGGACGCCGCGCTGGCTCGTCGCCTGGAGGGCGCGGGACCGGCCGGCCGTTACCTCGCGGCGCGGGCGACCGGCGGCGGTGAGGACGCCCCGACGGGGCTGGTGGACGCGGCGATGCAGGTGCCGGTGGGCTCGGCGTGGCCGCCGGTGGCGGCGGAGGACCCGGCTTGCGGGGAGGGCCTGCTCGGCGATGCCGGCGGGCCTGCGGCCAACCGGCCCGCCGTCGCGTGCCTGGGCGCGGGTGACGGCCACGGGCTGGCGAAGCTCGCGGCCGAGCCGGCGAACGAGCTGGGGATGGAGCGGGCGGTGTACGCGGTCGAGCCCGACCTCACGCTGCTGCGGGCGGTGCTGTGCCTGCACGACTGGTCGGGGCCGGGCTCGCCGCTGACGGACCGCCGGTTCGCCTGGGCGGCGGGCCCGGCGTGGGCTTCGCTGGCGGCGGCGGCGCGGCGGCGGCCGATGTGGCCCGAGGCCGGGCGGGCCTGGACGCTGGACCGGCGGCAGGGGCCGGCGCTGCTGGAGGCCTGGAAGAAGATCGAGGCGGCGGAGACGCGGCACGAGGCGGCGTTGCGGGCGCAGCTCGCGGCCGGAGCCGCCGCGGTTGGACCCGCCGACGCCGCGGCGGCGTTGCGGCGACGCGGCGGCGAGGACGCCACGCGGGTGCTGGTCGTCACCTCCCGCTTCACCACGGTGCTGCGGCACGCCGCAGCGGAGCTGGCGGCGGCGGCGGAGTCGATCGGCTGCCGCTCGCTGCTGCTGATGGAGGCGGCGGCCCACGAGCGGGCGGCCGGGTCGGCCGTGGGCGAGGCGGTGCGGCGCTTCCGGCCCGACGTGGTCCTCACCCTCGATCACCTGCGGGAGAGCTTTGCCGGCTGGCTGCCGCCGGGGCTGCCGCTGGTGTCGTGGCTGCAGGACGATCTGCCGCACCTCTTGCGGCCGGCGGCCGGCGCCTCGGTCGCCTCCGACGCCCGGCAGCTCGTGCTCTCGCACGACCCGCAGAAGTACGTGCGCGGCTTCGGCTACCCGCCGGCGCGGACGCTCGTGCAGGGCAAGCTGGCGCGGGCGGCGGCCGACGCCGCGTCGGCGACCGACGCCCCGCACGCCGACCTCTGCTTCGTCAGCAACGCCGGCTTCCCGCCGGAGGAGCTGATCGACCGCGCCGCCTCGGGCGAGCGAGGCGACCGCGCGACGCTGCTGCGGGCGAGTGCGGAGAAGCTGGTGGCCGCCGCGGCGGAGGGATGCGCCTTCGACGCGCAGGGCGCGCTGGGCCCGCTGCTCGACGCGGCCGCGGAAGAAGCCGGACTCGCCGTGCCGGCGGACGAGCGGGAGGGGCTGCTGTCGGCGCTCTTCATCTCGGTGTGGAGCCCGCTGTACCGGCAGGAGGCGGTCGGCTGGGCGGTGGACGCCGCGGAGACCGCCGGCTGGCGCGTCGCGCTCCACGGCCTCGGCTGGGAGCGGCACCCGCGCTTCGCCGCCCACGCCCGCGGCACGCTCGCGTACGGGGATGAACTCGACGCCGCGACGGCGGGCTCGGCCATCAACCTGCAGGTCGTGCCGTACAGCTGCCTGCACCAGCGGCTGCTCGATGGCGTGGCCGCCGGCGGCTTCTTCCTCGTCCGCGAGCACCCCTTCGACCGCTGGTGCCTCGACCTCGACCGGCTGACCGACCACCTGCCGCCGGACGCGGCCGACGACGCGGACGCCCGCTCCAGCGGCGAGGAAGCCGCGACGCTGCTCGCCGGCCTGCACGCCCGGGCGGCGACGCTGATGGTCGAGCCCCCGGCCGACCTCGTGGCCGACCGGCGCCGGCTGCAGGCGGGCGACCGCCTCGCCGAGCACGCGATGCTGCCCGGCCACGCCGGCGTCGCCTTCACCGACCGCGCCGGCTGCCGAGACCTGCTGCACCGCTGGATGGCCGACCCCGGGGGCCGCGCCGCGCTCGTCGCCCGCCAGCGCGAGGCCGTGCTCGCCCGGCGCGGCTACCCGGCGATGGTCGGCCGCGTGCTCGGCGACTTCGCCTCGATCCTGGAGGCTCCGGCGTGAGCGTGCAGACCGCCGACGAGCTCGACCGCTTTTACGACGACGGCCCCGACCCGTGGGGCTTCGCCACGCACCCCGACGACGCGAAGCGGCGCGAGCACCTGCTCGCCGCCGTCGCCGGGCTGCGGCCGGACACGACGTTGGACGTCGGCTGCGGCAACGGCTTCGTGACGACAGGCCTTCCCGGCCGTCGCGTGCTGGGCATCGATCTCTCCGAAGCCGCGCTCGGCCACGCCGCCAAGGCCGTGCAGACGGCGGGCGTGGCCGACCGCGTGACCTTCGCCACCGGCGACGTGCTCCGCCTGGCCGAACTGCGGAACCACCCCGCCGCGCCCGCGGCCGGCTTCGACCTCGTCGTGCTCACCGGCGTGCTCTACCCGCAGTACATCGGCGGCGGCCTGCCGACCGTCGCCGCCGGCGTGGACGCGGTGCTCGCCCCGGGCGGGCACCTGGTGCTGTGCCACATCGACGCGTGGTGGCGCGGCGGCTTCGCGTACCCGCGGCTGGGCGTGTCGCTCTACCGCTACCGCGAGTTCACGCACCGGCTGGAGGTGCACCGCAAGCCGACGAACACCACCGGAGCCGTGGAAGGAGCGCCCGCGCCTTGATCCTCATGTACCACAAGGTGCACCCGGACTCGCCCTCGGTGTGGTGGGTCACGCCCGAGGCCTTCCGGCGGCAGATGGCCGACCTTGCCGACCGCGAGGTGGTCCCTCTGGACGACTACGACGCGTCCAACCCGCGGCACGCCTGCATCACGTTCGACGGCGTCTACGCCAACGTGCTGGAGCACGCGGCGCCGATCCTCGAAGAGTTCGGTTACCCCTTCGAGCTGTTCGTCATCGGCGACTGGGTCGGCCGCGACAACGCCTTCGATCAGGGGGTCGAGCCGCCCTGCCGCTTCGCCTCGCCCGACGAGCTCGACGAGCTGGTCGCCGCCGGCGGCCGCGTGCAATGGCACACCGCCTCGCACCGCCGGCTCGCCGGGCTCGACGCCGACACGCTCGCGGCCGAGCTGACGCCGCCCGCCGGGCTCCGCGAACGGTTCGAGCCCGGGCACCTCCGCTGGTTCGCCTTCCCCCACGGCGACAACGACCCGGCCGCCGCGGCCGCTGCCGCGGACCGCTTCGCCGGAGCCGTCGCCTCCGACGCCGGCGGCGACGCGGCCGACCGCTTCCGCCTCCCGCGCGTGCTCGTCCGGCCGGAGTCGCGCCTCGGCGGCCCGGCGGTCAGCCTGATTGTCGTCAACCACAATTGCGGGCACCTGCTCGACGAGGCCCTGGACAGCGTCGCCCGGCAGACGCTGCCCGCCGACGAGCTTCTGCTGGTCGACGACGCCTCGGGCGACGATTCTGAGGGCGTCTTCCGCCGGCGCCGCGACGTGGCCGACGGCGAGCTGCGGCCGGCGACGCCCGGCGGCGTCGAGCCGCCGGGCGTGTTCCGGCTCGTCCGCCAGCCGGAGAACCTGGGCACGGTGGAGACCTTCCGCCGCGCCGTCGCCGCGACCACCGGCGAGCTGATCGTCTTCCTCGGCGCCGACAACCGCGTCCGCTGCGATTACCTGGAACGCTGCCGCCGCGCCCTGATGTCCCACCCCGGAGCCGACGTCGCGTACACCGACGTGCTGCTCTTCGGGCCCCGCGCCGGCGTGCTCGCCCAGCAGCAGGGCGCCGGGCGGATCGGCACCGACCCCTTCGAGGGCACCGGCGTGTACGTCGAGCGCAAGCCCGACCCCACGCCCGCCGTCCGCGCAGCGATCGCGCAGCACAACTTCATCCACGGCTCGTCGATGTACCGGCGTTCGGCTTACGAAATGGCCGGCGGCTACCGCGAGAGCGGCGGGCCCGAAGACCACCACCTCTTCGCCCGCATCCTCGCGGGCGCCGCGGCGGCCGGCCGCCCGGGCTGCGTCCGCGTGCCCGAGCCCGTGCTCGAGTACCGGCAGCACGCCGTCACCCAGCGGAACACGCTGCTCTCCCGCGAGCTGGAGGTGGCCCACCTCCGCAAGCGGCTGCGCGAGCAGGAGGCCCGGCACGCGCGGGAGCTCGGCGGGATGCACGCCGCGCTGCGGGAGGCGGGCGTCGCGTGGCCGACAAACGGCACCGCTGAATCCGCGGACCGCGGCTGATTTCCGCCGGAAACGCCGACGGTCCGCGGGTTCAGCCGCCCGCGGGCTGGCCGCCGCTGAGGTACGCCTCACCACCGCCGCTGTGCTCCGCGCGGCAGAAGCCGTTCATGTACGTCATGCGGGCGCGGCGGCCGGCATTGGGCCACGATCCATGCACGGTCAGCAGGTTCCACACGACGACATCGCCCGGGCGGCCGGTGATGGCGACCGGCTCGATCGCCCGCGCGGCCGGCGGCAGCGCCTCCGCGGCCGGCGCGTCGCGGAGGGCGGCGGTGCCGTCGTGCAGGCCCAGGTCACCGAGGCGGTGCGAGCCGGGCAGGAAGTGGATCGCGCCGCCGCGGGTGGTCATCGCGTCAACCAGCACGACCGTCTGCAGGTAGCTCTCCACCACGCCCGAGGCCGCCTCGCCCGGCTCGCGGAACATCACGTCCTGGTGCCAGGCGAAGGCGTCGCCGTCGCCGGGCACCCGCAGGTAGACCTGGTTGTTGAGCTGGCGGGCGTCGGGCCCGACTAGGCGGTGGACGATGGACGCCATCGCCGCAGAGCGGGTGATCGCCGCCAGCAGCCGCTCGCGGCGGGCGGGTTGGAACAGCAGCGTGGGGTAGCGCTGGCCGCGGTGCCGGCGGAACTCGACCTCGGGCGGCTCGGCCCGGGCGTCGGCGCCCGCGAGGTCGTTGAGCGCCGCCATCCGCGCGAGGTCCATGAGGCCGGGCTCGAAGACGCGGCGGATCACCGCGACGCCGTCGCGCTCCAGGTCGGCGGCGGCGGCGGCGAGGGCCGCGGCGGGCGGCGCCGCGTCGGGCACCGCGTCCTCGACGGGCGTTCGGGGGGTCGGGTCGTTCACGCCCCGACGCTACCGCGTCGGCGGAGCCACAACCCGGTGCCGCGGTGCCCGCCCAGGTTCGCGTCGAGCCCGTCGATCGGCAGCCCCGCGAGCGCCGCCCGCAGCGCCTCCGGCCGGCGGTGCGCCAGCTCCGCGTTCATCAGCCGCACCCCGAAGCGGTCGCTGTTGGCGAGCACGGCGGCGATCGCCTGCTGCTCGTTCCACTGGATGCCGATCTCGGTCGTCCAGGCCGCCGGGTACCCGCGCGGCAGGAACACGTCGTGGAAGTGGACCCACACGCCCGGCCGAAGCCGCGGCAACAGCTCGATCAGCACGCGCGCCACCTCCGAGCCCGGCTTGAGCACGTGGGTGGTGTCGACGTAGAGCAGGTCGCCGTCGCGCAGCGTGTCGACCACGCCGGGCCCCGCGGCCTGCGCCGGCCGCGGGTCCAGCCGCACGGCGCCGGCCGCGGCGGCCACCGCCGCGTGCAGCACGCGCGAGGGGTAGGGCTCGATCACGAGGTGATCCGTCGGCGAGGGGTTCGCCGCCGCCGCCCGCGCCGCGATCGCCGTGGAGAAGCCCCCGCCGAGCTCGACGATCCGCGGCGGCCGCAGCCCGGTGACGAAGCCGTGCAGCGTCGCCACGTCCAGCGGCGGCAGCATCGGGTTGTTCCAGAAGAACGGCCACGCCGCCCCCGCGGCATCGACCGCGTCGCGCGGCAGCCCCGCGAGCCCGCCGGCGTGTTGCAGCAGCCGATCCTGCAGGATCGCCTGTTCGTCATAGTCGACGCCGAAGAGCGCCTCGGCGTCGATCGGCTCCGCCTCCGCCGCGGCGAGGCAGGCCGCGGCATCGGCGGCCGGGCTGTAGCCGTGGGTGGTGGTGAGATGGAGGCCGCGGGCCTCGAAGACCTTCTGGATCGCGGGGTCCACGAAGGCCCCGGCCTCGACGTGCTCCCGCCGGAGCCGGCCGAGCAGGCGGTCGAGCGTTTCGCGATCGGGGTCACCCGGGCTCACCGCGGCGCCTCCGCCGCGGGCGGGTCGCCGGCCCAGCGGTCCGCCGGCCGGGGCTTGCCCAGCGTCGCCCCGGCGAGGCGCAGCAGCTCCGGCTCGTCCCCGCCGAAGGCCCGCAGGCGCGTGAGCGCGTCGAGCGGCGCCGCCGCGCCCTCCGCGTCGCCGGCGGCGAGCCGCTCCATCAGCTCGCGGAAGACCGGCCGCCCCACCCACCGCATCAGGTTCACCGCCGCCGGCCCGCGGGTCGAAGCCGGGGCGTCCGCCGCGTGCTCCTTGAGCACGCGCAGGCCGCTCTCGAGCGCGAGCAGCGCCTTGTGCGAGAGGTTGCCGCCGTGGTGCCGGTGGAGGAGCGCGGTCTCGGGAACCGCGTGCAGCGGGCCGGCCCGGGTGAGCTCCAGCCAGAAGGCCCAGTCGTCGCCGCCGCCGCCCACGGCGGGGAAGCCGCCGGCGGCGCGGGCGGCGGCGGTCCGGACGGTCGCGGCGCCGGGGCTCAGGATCGGGCAGGTGGTGAAGAAGGCTTCGCGGGCGAGCGTCGCCGCCCCGCCCGACGGCGACTCCGCGGGGAAGCGGCGTTCGGCGTCGTCGGTGAAGCGTTCGATGGAGCCGACGACGCCGACGGCGTCGGGGGCCGCCGCCAGCGCCGCGGCGTGCCGCGAGAGGCGGCCTGGCGGGAGCAGGTCGTCGTCGTCGAGGAACACGACGGCGGCCGTCTCCACCCCCGCGAGCGCCGCGTTGCGTGCCGCGGCGGGGCCGGCGGCCGGATCGCAGGCAGCACCGATGAGCCGCACAAGCCCGGCGTCAACGAGCGGTCGGAGCCGGTCGTCGGTGGCGTCACCGCCGGCCATGTTGATGACGACGATCCGCGGCGGGCGGCCGTCGGCCTCCTGCGACAGCACCGACACGACCGCCTCCATCACCCACGCCGGCCTGCCCAGCGTGGTAACTACCACCGTCACCGCGGGCTTGTCGAGGCTGCGCGGGTCGGTCACCCGTCCGTTATACGGCGGCCCCGGATGCTTCTACCTTCGGTCGATGCTCTCGGTCCTCATCCCCAGCCACGCCCGGCCGGCGAAGCTCACCGCCTGCCTCGGCTCCCTCGCCCGGCAGAGCCGGCCACCGGGTGAGGTCCGCGTGCTGCTCGACGGCGGGGCGCCGGCCGAGGCCGAGGCGCTGGAGCGTGCGTGGGCGGGCCCGCTCGGCGGCCGGTTGACGGCCGCCGCCACGCCGCACCGCGGCTACCTGCCGGCGCGGGTGAGGATGCTCGCCGAGGCCCGTGGCGACCTCGTGCTCTCGTTGAACGACGACGTGGTCGTGGCACCGGGGCTCGTGGAAGCGCACGAGCGGGCCCACGCCGCCGGAGCCGGCCCGTTGCTCGTGACCGGGCCGGCCTCGCATGACGTCTCGGGCGCGAGCGGCGACGCCCGGCCCGCCACGCTGCTCGATCGCCTGGTCCGCGACTCGCCGTTGGTCTTCTTCGACGCCGCCCAAGCCGCCGCGGCCGACCGCCTGACGTTCCGCCACGTCTACGGCCTCAACTTCTCGGCGCCGACCGGGTTGCTCCGCGGGGTCGGCGGCTTCCACGGCTTCACGCACACCTACGGCTACGACGACGTGGAGCTCGCGTGGCGGGCGACGCGCCTCGGCGGGGCGGAGCTTCGCTTCGCCCCCGAGGCGTCGGTCGTCCACCACCACCGCCTCGGGTTCCGCGACCTCCTCCACCGCGAGCGGGCGCTGGGCGTCGGGGCCTTCCGCTACGCCGCGGCAAACCCCGCCTTCGGCCGCGAGCTCTTCGGCGTGCGGCTCGACGATCCCGCGGAGCTGGCGGCGCTCGACGTCGCCCTGCGTCGTGACGCCCGGGACGCGCGACGCAACCGGCGTGACTTCCGGGAGATCGCCGCGCTTCCCGCCGACGCGTTGCCCGCCGGCAGCCCGCTGCTCGACCCGCTCTCACGCTTCTGGGTGCCGCTGAAACGCTGGCTCTGGCGTCGCGGCGTTCTCTCGGCGGCGGCCGCACGCTGACGCTCCGCCCGGGGCCCGGCATACTCGGAGCCATGGCTCGGCAAGGGAAGCGGATCGCGATGGACGGGCTGAAGCCGCTCGGCGCCGAGGCCCGTGCCGCCGGGCGCAAGGCCGTGCTCTGCCACGGCTGCTTCGACGTGCTGCACCCCGGGCACGTCGGCTACCTGCAGGCGGCCGCGGCGCAGGGCGACGTGCTGGTGGTGTCGATCACCTCCGACGACGCGATCGAGAAGGCCGATGGCACCCGGCCGCACCTGCCCGAAGAGATGCGGAGTGAGCACCTCGCGGCGCTCGCCTGCGTCGACCACGTCGTCGTCTGCGCGGCGGAGACGGCGGCGCCGGTGATCGAGCGGCTCAAGCCCGACCTCTACGTCAAGGGCAGCGAGTACGCGGGCTCGGGCGACCCGCGGGTTGCCGCCGAGCGTGAGCTGGTGGAGTCGCTCGGCGGGCGCGTGCTCTTCACCTCGGGCTCGGTGGTGATGAGTTCTACCGCCCTGCTCGCCGCGGCCGGGCCGGCGGGCGCGGCCGGCGAGGCGGACCGGCTGGCGGCGGCCTGTGCACGCTGGGGCCTCGACGCTCCGCGGGCGGCGGCGCTCCTCCGGTCCTTCCGCGGGCTGCGGGTCGTCGTGGTGGGCGACGCGCTCGAAGACCGCTACAGCGTGGCCGACGCGGTCGAGGCGGCCGACGAGGGGCCGGTGCTGTCGATGCGGCCCGAGCGGGTGCTGTCCTTCGCGGGCGGCGCGGCGGCGGTCGCCTCGCACGCCGCCGCGCTCGGGGCCGCGGTCACGCTCGTCTTCCCCGGCGGGAACGACGACGCTTCCACCGCCTTCGCCGGCCGGCTCGAAGCCGCCGGCGTCTCTACGCGGATGCTCCCGCTCCGCGGCGGGCTCCCGGTGAAGGAGCGCTTCGTCGTCGGCACGCAGAAGCTGCTGAAGGTGGACCACGGCCGGAGCGTCCCGCTCGACTCCGCGGGGCAGCGGCGGCTGCGGGAGGCCGCGGCGGACGCCGCGGGCGGCGGCGTGGACGCGGTGGTCCTCACCGACTTCGGCTTGGGCTGCCTCGACGCCGCGTCGCTGGATCCGCTTCTCGCAACGCTCCGCCCGCTCGCCCGCGTGCTCGCCGGCGACGTCTCCGGGCCGCGGCCGACGCTGAAGGCGATGCGCGGCGTCGACCTGCTGACGCCCAACGAGCGGGAGCTGCGGGCGGCCTGTGCGGCACCCGATCTGTCCCTGCCGACCGTTGCCTCGGGCCTGATGGAGCGGCTCGGCGTGCCGAACCTGCTCGCCACACTCGACGCCCGCGGCGCCGTGCTCTTCCACCCGCGCGACCCCGAGCCGGGCCGCTGGTTCGAGCACCGCTTGCGCAGCGACCACGTGCCCTCGCTCACGGCCCGGGCCGTCGACCCGGTCGGCGGCGGCGACGCCCTGCTCGCGGTCGCCACGCTCACGCTCGCCGCCGGCGGCACCGGCCCGCAGGCCGCGTACCTCGGCTCGGTCGCCGCGGCGATCGCGGTCGACCGGCTGGGCAACGCCGCGGTCGACACGGCGACGCTGCGGGCGGCGCTTCGCGAGCGGCCGGAACTCAAGGGCGGAACGACGCCGCGGATCGTCATCCCCGCGGCGTCCTG
>JAULKR010055107.1:0-11574 GCA_032356305.1 Prasiola linearis | reverse complement strand
TGGAATCGGCTGGATGGCTTTGTGATGCGTTGCTACGGCCATCGCTACCTTCATGGCAACGATGCCTACTCCCTGTTCAAAGGCTTGCCGAATAGCGTCTTCCAAGTACCCGCCATTAACGATGTTATAGGCACACATAGCCACATCGTACTGGCCACTGGCGGTAGCGGCTCGTAGCACTCCGGCCGGGTCGTTGTGGGTTGATACTCCCAGGAAGCGAACCTTCCCGTCACGCTTAAGTTGATCGAAGGTCTCGTAAATTTCGGGAATCTGCACCTCTTCGGCACTATCCGCTCCGTGCGGACACATCAGTATATCGAAGTAGCCAAAACCAGTACGTTTTAGGCTCCCCTCCAGCGAAGTGATGATCTTATTGCGATACGCCTGACTTCCCTCTACCCGGTGAGCATAGTCCTTCATCATTGCGTTCGAGAGAAACGTTCCGTCCATCGATTCCGCTTGCCCCTGCCAGTACTTCAAAAAGTAACCGGGCTTGTCGACCGCCCGTTCGGCCCGTATGGCCTGCGCCCGCTTTAGGATGGCTCCCTGCTTACCGGAAGGTAGCTCATCGAATATTTCTCTGTACAATTGGTCGCGTACCTGCGCGAATCCGCTCACTTTGGTGGTGATGAATACTTTTTCTCGCTTGGATGAACTGTCAATCACCTGGCTATAGGCAGTTTCACATTCTCCGTTACCGTAGGCCGGAGCCATGTCCAGGTAATTGAGCCCTTTGTCCATCGCGAGTTCAACCGGGCGCGTATTCCCTAACCGAATCGGGTCGCCACCACACACTACTTCGGAAATCATCATACCGGTGTTGCCAAGTTGACGGTAGGCCATGCCGGATTGCCGGTTACGCCACTCCTGCGTGACTGGCTTTCTTATTCTAGAGCCACGGATTGGGGTCGTAGGTGCTGTCATCCCCGCCAGTCCTACGGAAGAGGCAGAAGCCAGGGAGATGAAACGGCGACGGGACAGTGACTGGTCAGAGGTTGCAGAGTCTTTCATAGGGAAGTCATCGATTAGCGGTATGCTACCAATATAAAGAATCTTACGAAGAAATGCTCGTGAGACTGACTGGCTTCTGCGCGCGGATTGCGCGCAGCATGAGCCAGGATGCCATCCAGTTAGTCTCCTCCGAAACGATTCGCATCATAATGTTATACCAACTGCTACAGTACAGCGGCCAGCCGGTGTACCGGTCCTACCCCCCGATTAACACCGTAGGGCAACCAGCTATAACCACCCCACCGTGGGCGGTGGTATCGCCCAGACGGGCGGCCGGCTTGTTGCCAATCAGCACCGTAGCTGATCCCATAATAATTGTATCGGGCGGGCCTACACAGGTGCACATATCACCCAACACGGCGGCGGGCATATTGCCAATGAGCACGGTGGGCACACCAGGTCCTACAATGGGTCCCCCGACGTGGGGCACCGGAGGCACTCCGGGAGTCACCATCGGGCAGGTGTGCATGTCGGTGATTCGGGCAGCGGGCTTACTCATGGTATTTTGTTATGTTTAGAAAAACAACGGGAGGCGAAAGAGCAAGGACGCCTGCCCTCTCCCCATTGAAAGAAAAGTCTGGGCCATTTCGGGCGACAAGCTAGAAAAGAAGTCTAGCCAGCGGAAGTCGCTGAGAATTTGCTCACTCAGACTGTTAATTTGGTTGTCGGTCAAAAACCCTTTCGGGCCGTTTCCTTTTTTGAAGCCTTTGATAAACCGCCTTTCCCAAAACGACTGTTTATTGAAGCTCTTTTTCGCCCGGCCCCAGAACGAGAACTTGTATTTTGGTTTTCCGATGGTCGCGTATTTACTCACCGCATTGGGGTAGTTCCAATTATATATCACTCCCAGGTGCATCGAGTACTTGAGCGTTCCTTTATAGGTTTTGATAAACTGATCGTAGTCTATGGTCTCCTGACGGGCCTTACCGTCTTTTTCAGTATTATCAAATCTGTCGAAATAAAAACCTAGTCGGAAGGCGGTTAAATTTGGTTTTAGTTTCTGCCGTAACCGAAGCAGGTCATTGGTCATCTTAATCTGATTCTCTATATCGAGCTTTTTGGTGCTATGGTCAAAGTCAAGCTCCGATCCAATGCAGTGCGACGAATGCCCTGAGGCGAACATATCTTTCACTTTGATCTTAAAATCTAGCAGCGCGGCGTAGCGGTATAACACCACCAGCGGGCCGACCAGGGCAAAGGTACGCATGGTACCGTGTCGAGAAAAGTCCAGCTCGGCATTCAGATCAATGCCTGCCTTGTCGTTCAGGTAATTCTCTATCTCCTGGGGCTTGAGGATTTGGTACTTCTTCGGTATGTGACATTTGCCTGCCATGATTACATAGAGTATTGCGCGATCGCCTGTGACAATGTCAGGTATGGATGCGTCGACGTGACGGAATGGAATAACTGGGCCTGATTCATTTCGGCAGGAGTAAGTTTGCCCCGGTCGTCCCGCGTCCAGCGACCGTCGATATACACTTCATCCATGCTTCCGATACCCCGGATAATGCCGAAACGAACGTAGATGTTGGTGCCGGTGATGCGGGTATCTGACGAAACGACCGGCCCTTTCAGGTGAAACATCAACTGGCCAAAACGAAACACAATCTCGCGCAACGTTTGTAGGCCACTCGGGTAGATGGTGATGAATTTAAATCTTTGAGCAGGATTCGTACTGCCCAATTGTTGGTAATCATCGTATACCTGTACGTATTTGTGTAGAATCCGGTGCTTGAGTAAGTAAGGCAATGCCCGCTGGGCCACGGCTTCCATGCTTTCCAACGTTTTGTAGGCGCTCAGGTGAATCTTCCATCCCTGGTAAGGAACTTCGGTAGGATAAGCTGTTTTGGGTTTCCAAAACTTGGTGCCACCGGATCGCGCGTAGTCCGCATGACTATAGTCGTGGCCCTTCCCCAGCTTCAACAAATGCGTTACCGGGATTCTGTGGGTAGAATCCGGTTGACTAATGATAACCGTGTTGTCGGCACTGGTGACAAAATAGCCCATGGTTAGTAGATAAAGTATACAAAAATCCTGATACGTTGGGTGCCGTTTGACAATGTGTATAGTGTTAGAGCGATAGCGACTTGGTCCTTTGCCCCAGAACTACTGCTATGGGACTACGCCTACACTTATCTATTCTTCTTTCCGATAAATTATGTCCGCTTCCATACTTCTTTTTGAACAAGGGCCAGTGGCAAAAGACACCCACCAATCTCCTGATAATTGCATGGTTATTCAGTTTGATACATAAACTTTCCGGCAAACTGTTCCACTCCTACGGTCACCTGGTAAAAATATAGACCATCGGGCAACGGTTGCTGCTGTTCGTCATGGCGCTCCCACGAGAGCGTATGGAATCCTGTACCGAACGACTGCTGTAGTCGTTGTACCGTACGCCCGGTCATGTCTACTATTTGTACTCGTACATCCACCGCCTGCCCTGGAGGAATACTAATCGGAACAAAAACTTGCTGCGTCGTCGGATTAGGATAGGCAGCCCCCACTTGCACCCGGTGAGGCAGCAACTTCTCGCTCAGGGCATCTTCCGAACCGTAAAATAGTTCGAAGGATCGCCCCGAGGGAGTAACCCGAAACGTATAGTTCGTGACCTCCCGCATATCAATGAGTTGCTGCGCCTCGATATCGAGCAATAGTAATTGGCGATCATTCGTACCCCACAACGTGTTGTCCCAGGCAATGCTAATTTCATCGGATACTTGGTCGGTAACAATGTCGAATTGCCAACGATGTTGGGCAGCTGGCGCTACAATGTCACGCCCCAGTGCGTAGCGTACTTCCGAATTGATGAACTGTGCTTCTACAAAACGCGAGAAGCGAGGTAATGGGAGCACATCAAAGCGGTCTAGTGCATCCTTTGCCTGGCGGTGCATTCCTACTCCAATCAGAGAGTTAGTGAGGTAGCCATTAGACACAGCCAGCGGTACGTACCAGCGATCGCTGTCAATCGGACGATCCGCATACTGTGATATCCCCTCAGGGGTAGTGGAGGTACGGCCGTTTGTTCTTGCGGAGAACGTCAGAGTCTTTTGGTCATCAGATGAAACCAGTATTCCCTCGTAGGCACTTACCTGGTCTGTGGCATCGGAGAAAGTGCCATTGCGATATACCTGCTTCGTTCCGTCTCCCAGCAGCGATGCCTCAATCGGAAAGGGAAAAGGATTGCCAACCAAGTTCCAGCCGGGTTGAAGTGGCATGGAAAAACTATAGTTTTCGTCTATTTCGGTAGCCGTACCTTGCACTTCCAGATCAATGCCGTTTCGTTTGAGCAACCAGTAGCCCCGGCCGGGTTCAAAGCCAAAGCTTTGTTGGGTATAGTCTTCGTAGGTGGTAGCTGTTCCTTCCTCTCCGCTGGCCGGGTCGTAGCGCAAAAGCCGGATATCCTTTTTATCAGATGCGGTCACTCCCTGCAAACCCTGGGTCACCGTTTGCTCCTGGAAGGGAAGGGCGACGATACGATAGTCTTCTTGAGTAGGCTTGTCTTTCGAGGGCAATGCTAAGGGTATCTCCACATACTGCCGGTAGACGCGTTTGGTTTCGGTAGTAGCCGCTGTGCCACCCCCGCGCCGAACCTCATAGTGATACTCAAAACCTAATGGATCGTTTTGAGCAGTTATTGCAGATAGGGCTACGGTCGCCTGACCATCAGTGACTGGGATTATAGAATCGTCCATTGCCTCCCCTCTTAGCCCTTCTGCTACAAAGCGTAGCTGGTCGTCATTGAGCAAGCCGATAGCAGTCACAGCCAGCGATTCACTGGCATTCGGAAAGTAGGCGATTGGGTTGTCGATGTCTACTACTAGTTCTGGGTCGGTTACCACTACTCCTTCTGCGGGAGTAATAATATCCTGGGCGTTGGTTCCTGATTCTCTACCGGATTTATCTTGCGAACGCACCCGGAAATGATATCGGGTTTCGGGCAGCAAGTCAGAGACCGTAGCAGTGGTATCAGAGACGATAACATCCAGTATCGCCGTCGCAAGTCCAAAGTTAGCATCGGTATTCGCTTCTACCCGGTAGCTATCGGCACCGATGATAGCATCCCAGGAGAGTACGAAACTGGAATCGGTAAGAGCAGTGGCCACCACCGCAGGGGTACCCAGCGGATCGGGAACATTATCGGGCGAAACCGTCAGAGTCACTTCACCTACGGCCTCTTGATCACCCACCACTACGGTCAAAGTATATTCAGCTGCCGGAATATCATTCGGAAGGGTAAACGAAATGACCGTGCCGTCTTCGTTGGCCGTCGCCTGAACCGGATCACGACCTTCGATACGTACGAAAATCGTTTCGCCCGCCACGGCACCCAAATTCTTCCCCTGAATAGTAAGTTCCGTACCCGGCTTCGCTGTGATGGCCGATAGCGACTGTATAGCAGGAAGCGTACTGCCAGGATCGATGACCGTGAAGGTGGTAGTACCGGTGGCCAACGAGCCATTAACGGTTACGTTGAGTGTGTAAGTACCTGGGGACAAATCACTGGGCAAGGGCACATTCAGTCGGCGCGGCTCATTGACATTTATCGTTGGGTTCACACTAATAGAAGTACCTCCTTCATTTTGTAGGGTTACGGTAGGCAGTGGAGTGGATTCATTCACCACAAAGGCACAGCCCTCTGCCACTATCGTTTTCCCAGGTTCCACACTCGCTGGGGTAATTTGACTGATGTCAGGCAGCACAGTCACCTCGCCCCCCACACCTTCCACTCCGTTCACCCTTACCCGAAGTTGGTACGTATCAGCGTAGATAGGAGGAAATTTGATCTGTAACCCGTCGCCCGTTGCGGCCAGTACGGTAGCCGTACCTGCTTCGGTTTCACCGCGGTAAAGTACCACCTGCACATCGCCAGCCACCGTGCCGAAGTAGCGACCGGGGACGGTCAGCGTTTCTTCACAGGTACCATCCTTATCTTCCAGCTCAAAGACAGCAGGAGGAATAGAGAACTCTTCAAAGGCAAAGAAATTTCTATAGGGTCCTTTGTCTAGTTCTACCCGGTATTTTTTGCCAGCGACCAGGCTGGTGGGCAAACCGAACAATAGTGATTCATCGTCGTCTGAAAATGAGTCATCTATCGCGATCGTTTCGTTATCGGTATCTCTGAGGCGAACGGTGACATCATCACCGATGTTATCGCCGTAAACCTCATAAATATAAAACGGATCAGACGCTTCATTCGCGCTCAAATACGTACTACTTACACTAGGAATACTCGGAAACTGGTACTTGCCAATGAATATGTTATACCGCCCGGAAGCATTTTTACTCAATAGGTTTCCGTCTAACCCATTGAGGTCTAGGTCATGTACTAATGGAATATACATATCGAGTTGATTACCTTGCTCAAACAAGGTCATACCCTGACTGGCGAACACCTCGTTGGAAGAGGAAAAATCACTCAGATAGATGATGCCATCGTCCTTCGTCGGCTCATTATTCATGTTGAACACTCCTAAAAAAGTGCTTCGGCTTCCTGAACCGGTCGTTTGCTTAGTTAGTCCACCGCTAGTCAATGGAAATTCGTTTCTAAAGGTGCCGTTGAGAAAAAAGTTGCCTCGTTGATCGAAAGCGATCCGCTTGCCGTCTACATAATCAGAACTGCGAAGAAAAATTGATTTAGCCAGATTCCCCGTATTCCCCGCGATCTTCAAGAGATAAAGATCATCGCTCAAGTCTCTTGATACCAAAGAGGCCCCATCATAAACGGGTGTTTCACTGATCTTGCCTAGGATGATTACCTGTTTCGTTTCATCATGATAGGTGAAGTTTTCGACCGGGAAAGCATCTGTTTTATCTCTTCCATAGTGTTTGATCCAATCAGAATCCAGGTCAGTATCTAACCTTGCGATGAAGATTTGATTGTTCTGAGGAAAAGAAACTTTTTTAGTGTCAATGGTTACCTCTTGGTTAAACCGTCCGGCCACGTATAGATTGTTGCCGGCGTCGGTCGCCAGGCCGACGATTTTATCCTGATTCTGGGGCCCTCCGAACACGGCTAGATTTAGAAAGGTATCACCGGCGTTGTACCGTGCAACAAATAAATCGTTACCATCGCTGGTTACCGGAAACGAGATAATATTGTTAATGGCAAATGACACAGCGCCATCGAAACGCCCAGCCACCATCAGGTTGTCTTCACGGTCAATGGTGACAAAATCACCGAAATCACGGCCGGTACCTCCAATGGTAAATACGTTTTTCAGTGCTCCGGTATTCTTATCAATTTTTGCCAAGAAAACATCAGTATTTCCAGCAGATGTAAATGTGCTCACTCCCGAATCGGTAGTTATTAAATTACCGTTATGGTCGTATACGGTGAGTTTATCGGTGAAACTACCGATGACGTAAGCGTACTGGCTAGATACGGCTATTTTGCTGATGTAGGCTTCCTCTCCACTGACTGAAAAGCGCAGTAGCGTAGACATACCGTTGGTTCCAGCTTTGTAATGAGCGTAAAAAAAGTCTTTCGTACCCGGATCATCTCCTAACTGCGTTTTGCCTGCTCCCCAACCGTTAAACGTAATGCTATTGTCCAGTTCGCCGTACAAATACATATCCTTCGATACGGGATCTACGTGGTAATCTCGCAAGTTTACTCTACCGTCGCTGCTTACGCTGTAGGAAGCTTCCGGTGTCTGGGAAAATACTGTGCTTTGAGTCAGCCCGGTAAGCAGTCCCACTAGCAGTAAAATATAGTATATAGGTATAGGTTTCATAGGCTCAGTCGTTGGATCATGTAATTTACTTGTTAGGGAAAATTGGGCGGATCGGGCAAGTCGGCTGGTTGATCAACTATCGGCTTGGTGGGTTCGGTTGGAAATATGGTTTCCCACAGGAGATAGGTGGCAACTCCTACTACGGCTACCGACGCTCCTACGTAAATGCCCCAGGGGGTCTTCTTTTTGATGCGGAAGACTCCACTCTCAATGGGAGTCGCTGACTGGGGGGCCTGTAGTTGAAACTGGTAGTTCGTTCCCTTGTCAATATCCTTGGGCACTCTCCAGGTGTAAGTATTGCCCGAAAGGTCGTTCTGCAGGGGCTGCACCAATTGGTTGTCGCGGTAGAGTAGCAGGGCCAACGGGTCGTCGGTGCTGGTTTCCCACTGGATGGTGTACGCTTTGCCCATCGTATAGCGATCCTCTACCTCATCGAACCTTCCCCGTATGGCTTCTTCGGGTTTCGTTTCAGACTCGGTTGGTGGTACAGGCTTGGCCAGCTCGGTCTTAATGCCCGTGATCAGCCGTCGGGTGATCTCATCTTCATAGTCCGGATCGGTCTCTTGCCCCTTGGCCAAACTTTGCTGGTAGTACTGCAGGGCTTCCATCAGATTTTCTTGCTGCTGGTAGTAGCGTCCCATCAGTTTGGTGTTGTAAGGGGTGGCTTGCAGGGCTAACGAAGAGTCGAGCAGTACTTTCGCTGCAGGCAAGGCGTTATTTTGCAGTAAGGAATCAGCCCGCTCGGCCAACGCTAGCCAGGGTGCTACCGCTGGCGCAATCGGAGTAAGCGTCTCCGGTGCCAGGTCTTCGTCGGGGTCTTCTTGCTCAATGTTGAACTTCACGTAGCTGATGAGAGCATCCCAGCGGTCGCTGCCCCGTGGTTGTAGTCGCATGGTCGCTCGACGGGGTTGCGGTAGCAAGGCACCGTACAAGCTTTCAAAGTCAACGACGGTAAAGTAGCCGTCCTGATCCTGCTGGATATCGTGAATTCGCTGAAGTGAATAATACACTTCCATCGTCTGCTGACTGTTGGTGCCTTGATGAAAGATATTGAAGTCGGTGAGGTAGGTACGCACCGGTCGCTCCTTGTCGCTTAGGGGAGGCAGGTGGTCGCTATCGTAGTCGTACACCACGTAGGCCGACTCGGTGAATATCTGCCGATTGCCTGGGGTCGTAAATTCAGTCACAATGCGGTCGCGGTACGATTTCGAGATGCGCGGGTTGATCAGCTCCCGCATGGCGGCATTGTAGTCCTGAAGCGCGCGTTCCGCGCCCTTTTTCATCTGGTAGATGGTGTCATCGCTCAATGAGTCTTCTACCTGTGCCCAAACATTGTACCCTGAAAGTAGCAGGACGAAGGCAAAAGCAGCAGCGGTAATTTCTTTCAGCATAGCAGGGTTAGGTTAAGGAAGATGCAGTACCTGTTTCCGGTAGAAATCTTTTTCTTCATCGGTGGCCGGTATAAGTGCATTGATGAGCCAACCTGAGTTGGTGGTAGCACGGTTAAAATCCTGCACCTGAAAAATCCAGTGGTTTACTTGTAAAAAGTGGTACACAATATGGTCTACCTGTCGAAAGGTAAGTTCGCGCCGGTAGAGTTGGTTGAGAAAAGCCGTGAGCGGCTGATCTACCAATTGAGGTGCTACGTAACTTTCCAGGTTAGCGGTGTCGCGTAGTGCATCCACCAGATTCATGAAATCGGTACCGTAGCTGGTAGGTTGCAAGGTCTTAGAGACATCGTAGGTCTCATCGACCGCAAACGCCAGGACTACCGTATCGGCTTCGGGCAGAAAGTCGCCCGCCACGCTATTGATGACCCAACGCGAACCACCGGTTTTTTCGTCCAATTCAATCGATAAAACCAAGGTGAAGTACACCTTTTGCTCGTGCAGCATCCCCTGACACTGTAGCTCAGCGTACCAGTCCCGATCATAAAAGTCAAGGTACGGGGGGGGCAGCGAATCAGCTACTTCCGAGAAAAATTGTACGATATTTTCTTTCTTCCAGCTATCCTTTTCTAGGTTGAACAAACTGCGAAGCACATCGGTCCGACTGACATCCTCGAGGGCGTATTGTTCCCGCATGTACTGCCGAATGGGCGTATAGTCAGCGTTGTTGAAGCGGTCCATGAACTCATCGATCTGCTTCACCTGCCAGGCAAAATTCTCTTCGTAAGGAAACACAATCGTTTGCGCCAGCATCCCCTGACTACCCAGTGCTACAAACCAGCCGATCAACCATAATTTTTTCATGTTTTACTTTTCTCGGGTTTGCTTTACGTTCACACTAGACAACAGCACATTCCATTTTTTCCGTTGCTGTCCTTCGTCGAATACTACGTACTGGTCTAGCACTATTTCAATATCTTTTTCAGTCACATCCTGGTACACGATCTTATTATCCTGGTAACCTCGGAAGAGTTGTTGCGCGGCGATCATACCGTAGAAACGACCGTCCATGCCCTTTCGAAATCGACTGACCATCTGGGCCTTTACCCACACCAACTCTACCTTGTCGTAGGGAAGCATCCGCAGTCGATCCAGGTAGATGGGCACTGTATACTGCCTTTTGTCGGGTTGATTCAGCGAGGATACCTGAATTTTGGAAGAATCGCTCATGAAGAGTTTGGTGGCATGGGATATCGCCATTAGTTTGTCTTCCTCTACTTCGTCTTTGTTAGAGATAATGCTAAGGTATTTACCGAAGTCATTAGCTTTCACCAACGCCATCTTTTCGAAGTGCGCCTTGCGCTCTTCGTCTAACTCCAGCACTTCATCGCTTTCTTCGGTAGCTGAAGCTGTGCTGCCGCCAGGAGTGCCGTACTGATCGAGCTTGGGAGCTGCCCGGTTTAGCCCTTGTGCAACTTCGGCCGGTGAGGCAAAGAGTTGGTGGCGGCCATCTTTATAGATTACCAGTAGTAGTTCGTCCTTGCTAAACTCGTGGCGCTGGCCGTTTTTGGCATCTTGGTACTCTATCTGTGTTCCGTTGATTTCCAGAAATTTGGCTGGGTACACCTGGGCCTGATCGGTTATCATTCGGTGTGCCTGCGGGTCGGCTCCGGCTTGCCACTCATCCTGCTCACCGGGAATCAGAAAACTGCCATCGTGCTTAAACACCAGCAATGCCTTGTTTTTAGGCAACACATAGTCGGGGCCCTCACGATTTTCGGCATGCTTATACTTTATTTCTTGGGAGGTGACCTCGGTAATGTGACACGCAATGGGAGTAGCATCCGCCGGATATATCATATCGTGGGAAGATTGCCCCAGGCCAGGAATAGCCAGTAGAATACATAGTAGGAAGAAATCAGTTCTCATAGTCGTCTTTGGCTGAATCAGGTAGTCGTTGCGTAGACAGAAACTGCTGCTCGAAACCGTTTCTGAATTCAATACTTAAAATATCACTGAGTGCCACGGTTTGCTTACGGTAGTGGCGGGCTGCATTCTCGTAGGTAACAGCAGTATCGCTCACCTCCAGTACGCGTCCAGCGGCGAATCCACCGTCGCGGAGGTTGATTTTATCATTGTAGTACTTTCTGGTACCGTCTTCGTAACCAATCACAGCTACTTTTTTTACCGCAACTTTTCGTTCTTGGTTGGTGTAAAGATCAATATACTCAATGTGCTTATCGTCGGTCTGCTGCACATGTACGGCAATGATTTTTCCGTCGTTCAGATAGATTCTTGTCGGCGGCATAAAGTACGTTTGTCCGTTCTCGTACGTAATATGACTTATTCTGTAGCGAGCGACTACTCGGTGAGAAGTACGGGATGTACCCACTACGTAGCGTATCGTATCAGTACCCACTTCCAGTACTTTTGCCGCT
>JAULKR010054996.1:0-11575 GCA_032356305.1 Prasiola linearis | reverse complement strand
TCTCTCTCTCTCTCTCTCTCTCTCTCTCTCTCTCTCTCTCTCTCTCTCTCTCTCTCTCCCTCCCTCCCTCCCTCCCTATCGCCTTTCCATTCGCGAAACCAGCAAATTGCTTCATTCTTTCTGTTTTGTATTTGTTTTGTAAGCGATTTGTGCGACAGCGACAAAAAAACCATCGTGGCCCTGTTTCGACAGATTTCGCGGTTTCCCACGCTCAGTTACCGCGTCTTATTTTGAAACCTTTGCAAGATTTCTGATCACGTGCTCTTGTGTTACTAACCTAGTAGGGTTAAAAGCGACCAGAGATCTCTGAAACATCATATGACACATGCATGTCACGACAGGTCCCAGGAACTCCGCGCATTCGATCGTGACGATCTCATCCTAGTACGCCGGATCAGATCTAGTCATAACGCACATTACTGTTGAGGACATTCGGAGTTCGCCGTGATAATTTTCCAAATCATATGTGCATAGCGGATGTGTAAACAGCAACGTGCGCGTTTGACGTCATGACTTGAATAATGAAGTTAAACAGTTTTGACTCATTCGCTGATTCATAAATCAGTGGTTTGCAAGCTTGAACTTAAGTACCATTCTCTCTGAGCTGGCAGCTTCAAGCAAGTTGCTTATTAGCGCATGCGCATGCGCATGAGCTCTTGAGCATTAGTAGCAGTACTGCTGGCAAGCCTTTCACCTCAAGTTGTTATACCTACATCGACGCGTCTTCCTTAGACTTTAACTTTTGTACAAAACACATGTGAAGTATACTAGTACTACCGTGAAGGAGAGGCATGCATATGCTCTAATCGCAATGAACATATCATTTTCTTCCCTTCTTAGTTCTAAAGCTGCTGCGGCTCTTCTTCCGGCGGAGTCGGAGGTCACCATCATTGCTGGCGATGGACACACCGCAATCGTCGTTGAACGTCAGAGGCTGGCGGCTTGTTCAACTGTAATCAAGTAATACATCAGCAAATGCATTGATGACAATGTTGCAATTGAGCTCTATAGATCGATCTATGCATCTCCAACTTTTTCTAGCTAGAAAAAGTGACCTATAGGTCACGTACATGAACATGTACTGCAACTATAGTATACAATGCATGTGGGCGCAAGTGCACATGTGGACATCGATGCATCGGGGGACCCCCGTAGTGCATGCATGTATGTGCATAATACCAATAATTGTAAGCTTAGGTACCTTAAGGTACAAGATTGAAACATATACTATACTATATGTTATAGTATAATGGTACCAATTGGCACCCTGGTGTTAACATGTTGCTGAAAGACTCCTTACATTTACACAGAGCAATGCTCGCAACCACGCCTCATGGAACGGCACTGAGGCTTACTGAGAGCAGCGAGGCTGAATTGGCGATGCTTCTGAACTTCGCATACCATGCTGACGGTGAGACATGTCGACATTGTCGGTAATGTTATCCTAAATTAGTTAACTGCGCCTAGTTAGGCAGGTGCCTGCATGCATGCAAAATCAAATCCCTACAGACATGTCAACATGTCAGCATGGCTTCACGAACATGACGTCGCCCCATCATCTTAGACTATAGTACTAGGACTTTACACGCATGCGCACTTGTATACAAATCACATGTAGTTTGTTACATGTAATCTCACCAAATTTGCAAAGGTATACTGGTATCCGATACCGTTATGATAAATTAATTGAGCCAAATCGACTTTTATGAATACATGTACTCGTATGACGTAACACTTCTAAAGATCTATGTACATGTAGCCATATGGCCCATATGAGCCGGGCTCATATGTACATATGCTCAGCTATAGGTTGCAATTGCAAAGAATTGTACATGTGTGCCATTTCTAGCATGGAATGTTGTTGCTGGCTAGTAGTATAGTAGAACTACGTAGTTTGTATACAAAGTATGTTGCAAAATGCAAGGAAATTCGAAAGCCACACCACAACTGTTGCTCTATTAGCTTCCTTTGCAAAATCGCCGATCGGCAAGTCACTTACAAAATGGATAGTGGTACCACCGGTGCAATCCAATTGGTTGCAACTATAATGTGTCTAGACTTACCGTTGGCTCGTAAATTCACGCACTAAAAAGGGAAAGAACAATGAGAATGCTGAATATGACATGACCTACGTCGCTACTACGAAAGTACCCTCGGGCCCGGGGCACCGGGGCACTCCTAGGCTGCAGCTGGTGCACGTGCACATGCACAACCTCAGGAGGCTCATGAGCTCAGCTGGGGGATCAACAAAAATTGAAAGATTAAACATTCGTGAATTCAATGCTGTACAGACATGTCATGACTAGAAGTTGTATACTTTGAATATTCTTGCGAATAATGATTTTGAAAGTTGCGAATAATGATTTTGAAAGTTGCACAAGCAAATTTAGATTTGCTTGCCACGTGCACGATCGTGAGCATGATGTCATGACATTATCAAACCATAATGGACCGATCCTTCCGGATCCGGACGCAGGCATACCGGTAGAGATTAATAAGTCTTAGGTATCCAAGGAACTTCTTTAAGGTTCAAGCTTGAAGCTTCGAAGCGATAGCTATACATGTACAGCTGCAAAGCATGCTAGTACTAGTGCCACGGTGTCACCACGCATGCAGGTGGCGAGCTGAAGCTTACCAGTGACAGCATTGTTGGAGCTTTGCAAACTGCCGACAAATTCGATTGTCGAGCCCCACGTCAACAGTTAATAGGCTGGCTGAGAGATCATCTTCGAGGGCAAGTTGCTAATCAGCAGAAGAATCAGACTTTTGATGTTTCGAGCGTGGACAAATCGCATACATGCTGCACAACTTGCGAGCCCAACCGGTGAGCTGACCCTTTGCCCATTAGATTTCTAGACGTACGCGTACACGTGTATTCGTGTATGATTACATATCCTTGTAAAGAGAATGTATACATGTACGTACACAAATAATAGCTGTATCTGTAGCACGGGTGGTTCTCTTTTACAAATATATAATATAATTTTCTTGAAGAAGTGACCTATGCAAGCCAGACGACGGCTTATTAAGCTTCGCTGAGGGGTTGAGCAAGGAGCCCTTATGACCTTATATATAACCTTTGCAAAATTATTATAATTATGCCAGAATGACTGTAGAGCAAGTAGCCCTTATGACTACTTAGTAAGCTTAAGCAATAATGAGCAAGGACCCGAAAGGGCCTCGATAGCTGCACCTTGTGTTATAGTGAACAGTATACTAGTAGTTACGCTACTTGCTATAATATGGAACGCTACGGCAAGAACTTTGATGCAAGTCCTTATTATGACTTATTAGCTTAGCTTTAGGCTTCACAATTGTATAAGTGGTTAGTCGTGGCTAGCTGTAGCGCTGCACACCTACACACTATTAATATAACCCACTATCTAGTACCTGAAGTGTACTATTCGTGAACACCGATCGGTGTCATCAATATTAAAGCGACTTAGCGCAACATAGTTGACATCATTAGCATTACGTAAAGCTCGGCCGAGCTCGGCCCTGCGGGGTCTTCAAGGCATGACTAATCAGCTCAGCTTAGGCTAATGTGTAACAGCTAGATACTAATCGGGCTATCGTACGGTTGTCATATTGATATCAGGCGACAGCGAGCTAATATCGATATGATATCATGATATATCATGATGTAGCTGGCCCATGGGAGCCCGGAGGGTGATGCGCACGGATATATATTCTTTAGTACCTAGTATGTAGATGCCGGACATGTATACAGTTGTATCATCATTCCGTAAAGAGGATCCTTTCTATCCTAGTATTAAATTCCGTACAACATCGAGAGCCTGCCAGCAGTGCCACTGGCTTACCTGCCTGCCTTACCTGCCTGCCTGCCATGGCAAATTATTGACAGGAATTATGTATGGATATGTACTATAATTGTATTATGTATGTATACTATATATAGTATACACCGAATAGCTATATAGCTTATTAATATGTTGTAGTTAGAAGGCGTTCCTAGGAGGAGATGGCAAATTTCACAAGCCGGCTAGCCAGTGGATCCATGGACTGTGAAAACGTTGTTAAACGACACCTTTTGCCTTCTCCCGTAAGCTTTGAAGCCTTAAAAAGGTGTATTGAAAGTTCTAAAACTAATATGGATCACTAAGCACACTAGCAGTCTGTTAACATGTTATCTCCGCAGGGCTTTGACAGCTTCAGACTTACAGGCCCTGCCTCAATCAGTCCTTGCTGAAGCCCTCGTGAGCGAAGCTCATAAGGCCGCCGCATATCGCAGTCGCGTAGAGGAGACACTCAACAGTACGGAGGAGACTCGCTGCCTTCGAAAGGCGGCAAAAAAAGCTGCCCGGACCGGCAGAGACACGAGCGAGCAGCTCTCAAGAATGCGGGCAGCTCTCTTGCAGGCTCAATCATTACATGATTCACTCCTGGAAGAACCGGGTCACCCTCTTTATGACCTGTTGCCACGTGACCGAAAGCAATTTCTTGAGAAATACTATCAGGCATCGGAAAGTACAGGGTACCTGGAACACCGGATAAAGAATATGCTGCGCATATATGATGAGGAACTGAACATGCATAGTGCTGTATAGCCTTAGCTTATAAGGGCTAGCCTGCAAGCCCAGAAAGCGGTTGCTTGAGCAGAGTAGATTTGCGGGATTCGAGACTTCTTTCTATTAGATATAGCATGCTACTCATCTCTCCATTAGACGTGAAAGTATTCTTCTTATTGCATATACTATATACTATGTATACTGAAGATATCTCACATAGAAGAGTGACTAATATTAGTGCATTAATGTTAGTGCACTTGCGAGTCGATCGGTCAATGACTTTGTTCAGTATGTACAGTATGTACAGCTGATGAGTCTTTTTTCGGAGTACACCTGCATGCTTGTAAACTTGATGTACATCTTATACGATATTATGTATCGATATGTGGAGCATCCGATGAGCCAATAATATATCAATCATGCTATCAATAGATGAATAGATCAATAGATCTAGATGACTATGTAATCCGCCTAAAATTGGGCTTGATTACATTCAATTGTAGTGCTTTTCTAATAAATTTGCAAAAGGTACTCTTAGTACCAATATCCTCTCTATAATTTGTGTAAGGTAGCACGCTTCTCTAGATGTAAACCTAGACCTCGAATTGATTTGTGGAACTTACATGTATACAGACCTCAGGTCTGTACAGGCTGTACACGTACACATGCGGGAACAATCCATGGATATCCATATGAGTAATCATATTTATGTTCAAGTCAAGAATGTCTGCTTATACATCTGATCTGGTCATGACCACTTTGATTTCATCTTCCAAAACCCACTAGCTAACATTCTCCTCATATTATATATGATGTCAAATGGATGGTTCTTAGAAGCTTTTAGACGAATGATAAAGATAAGGAGTGTCGATCGACGTCGAAAGCAAGCCGCCTGCAGCCGATAAGGCTGCAGTGTTGATACAAACTTTACGTGGAATTTGTGTCGAAATCGTGGGTTTCTCGTGGTTTCCTCGTGGTCATGTTGTCCGACGTCTTGACGCCTTTCGAGTCTTACAATATCGTGGAATTCTGAATTGGACCTCAGCACTAAAATTGAGTCGAGTATACTGTTTCGACAACACGTCAGTCGTGCCTGTAAGGCTTAATATTGCTGAACACAAGTATGACGTCCAGGTACCAGCGCAACTCCCAGCTTGCAACAGATGCAAAAGCAATTTCGTGGTCCGAAACAACCGCGATGAAGAAGCTCCTTAACAAACACGATGAAGAACCTTAAGGTCATGTACCAGCTCCACCCCCAACCCGTACGGTAATACGGTACGGTGATACATGCTTGAGAATCACGCGCCTTCTAACGCTGCTTCTGACGTGGTTCAATAAGGTTGGCTATACAGTTGGGCGGACTTGTTGTGAAGTGCATTGGGGCCAATAGAATCATATATATGCATCGTTGCTACAAAGATTTTCAGTCAAGGGTTCGCGACTGTATACATGTACGTACAGTGAGGGCACATCTAGGTACCTTACACCGGATTAGCCAACTCGAGCCATTCATAATGTGCATCTTCATGAGGGGACTCAGTTGCACAGCTGGAAATCACCCCGTGGTGCCACCCAGTGGGGGAGGGGAAGCTGGAGGACTGTGAAGGAATGTAGCCCCCACAACCACACTCTACAAGTTCCCAAAACCATCAATTGACGTCATGACAATATCAACCCATGGGCCACACCGACAAAGCAATACACACCTACGTTTGCAATGAGAATGGCCTGTGATGCATCCATCTAAGCCTGTCGAAGAGCGATGAAGTTGTCTTTAGCTGGCGGATGCACAGCTGTACAGTCGAAGGCAGGCCTAAGGATCCTTAGGCCTAGCAAGCTGGCGTCAAGGGGTGCTGACCAGTGGCTAAGTAGAAGGGTGTACACTGTGTCTTGTACACTAGTATTGTACGCAATACGAAAATACCAAAATACGAAAATACGAAAATTCATAACAAAGCAGCATGTCATCCCAATTATCGAGGTGCTTGTTGACGAAGAACGTTCTTAACCTGAGCATTTGTTCCAGAGTCCTGTTGTGTTGGCCCGCTCGGTCTGCAGATCTGGCCATCTGTCTGCGGGTGATATGCTGATGACATGGCGAGATTTGTACAAATGCGTCACGAGAAGGATTGCCAGAATGTAGTTGTAAATCTTGGGTCACGATTACAAGCGAATTTAGTTGGTAAGCCGTGATGTCGCCAACACACCTGGACGAAGGGGGCTGCCAACTCAGCCGAAGTGATAGTGGTGGAGCAGGCTTCGAAATGGCACATCTTTGTAAATAGGGCCACCACCACCAGAGTTGCATCCTTGCCTGCTGCTGTGGGGGGGCAGTCCAGTGCACTAGTGATCAATTCCATCGACACGGCACCCCAGGGGCTTCAGAGTCCGTCCGGCCGGATATTGCCGGCCTTTAAATTTAGAGTTTTGCATGCGTGACACTGTTTGATGTACATGCGCACAAATGCTGTCATTCAATAGGAAGTTCCCGGCCACCAAAAAAACCTCGATACTCTCTCAGTAGTCTTTCGTTGCCCTAAGCTTCCTTCGAGGAGTGAATCGTGCAGTTTATACAGTTTGGTTTCTGTAGTGTGGGATCATCGATGACATTGGGTATGACGGACTGATCCGTCAGCGGCAATTCGGCACCAAAGGTCATCGTGCTGACTGAATTTGCCCTTGAGATACAGGTTTGGATCGAATTGCAACCTCTTGCATACAACGCCGGATCTGCTTAACAAGAGCAGATGTTTGCAGTGTGTGGTGACCGAGAAGTTGGGTAATGTTCTTCATTGGTTCTTGGGCACCTTGTGAAGATGGGCCCATGCGTCCCCCAGCCCGTTTGCTGGGTAGCTGTGTGCTTGGTTCGGTGTCGTAGGCGTGTGTTCAGCGCCATTCACACGGGGACGAGCTGCAGGTCAGGCCTCTTGTTGAGAGCGTCTGTTGCTTCGTTTGCTCGCCCAGGTAAGTATTTGAACTTCAATGTCCTGCAATATTGCAAGTCCGATGGTCCTTAGGATTAATCCTATGGACCATCGGACTTGTCTTTGAGACAACTTTGGTTGTGAGTTGTACCACTCCAATGGCGCATGTTCAATTCGGACAACGACAGGGTAGCCAATCAAGTACATGCGCCAGATTTTGCAGGCATGCACCACCGCCAGTAACTCCCTTTCACGAGTCGCATAATGACATTCAGCTGGTTTTAACTTCTGTGAAATGAAAGCGACTGGTCTGAGCACGTCTGTCCCTTCTTCCCTTTGGTACGAAATAGCACCGATGGCAAAGTCTGAAGCAATGGTCTGCAGCTCATAAGGAACTTCCTGGTAGGTGCGTCAAGCCTGAAAGGGTGCCGATCCTATGAGCTCTTGGTAGCCCATGTGAGGCTGCACACTACACCCTCCCCTGAGGATCAGCAGGTGCCAAAGGAGCCATCACCAGAGGTCCAACAGGTGCTAGATAATATGTCAGACGTGTACGCCCCGCTACCGTCCTTCCTTCCCCCTCAACGTGATTTGGAATTCCACCTGGATCTGGAGCATGAAACACAGCCTAGAAATCAACGAGCATATCCTGTGCCGGTAAAGTTACGGGAAGAGTGTCACAAACAGAACAACAAATTACTTGAGCAGGGATCCATCAGTAAGAGTATAAGCCCGTGGAGTGCACCAATCCTGTTCGTCGCCAAAAGGGCTGTGGGCTCTGGTAGCACTGCGGTCAGTGGTGCTGCCCCTGAACGTGCTTGGCGCATGGTCTGTGATTTTCGTGTATTGAATCATTGCACTTCGAAGCATGCGGGACCCCTACCAACCGTACAAGAACTGCTGAATGACCTTGCTGGAGCCTCGCATTTCAGCACACTCGATCTACAGCAGCCTGCCCTGAGCCCTGAGGGATACAACGGAATACGGATCGCTCCGGAGGACAGGCACAAGACAGCTTTTTCCACACCGTTCGGGCACTACGAGTGGAATGTGCTCGCCTTCGGTCTGTGCAATGCACCGGCGGTCTTCCAACAGCTCCTCAACTCGGTGTATAGCACCGAGCTGGGTAAATTCGTGGTTTTCGTTCCTATATAGCTATATTAATGTAACTACAAACTGCAGCTACATGTATACAACGCTGGTAGTCTCATCCTCCACGGCTCCTTGCCAAAGCAACAATGGGCAGTCTTGGACTACAGGATATATTGCCGCCAGTATATGTGGCAGAGACTTTCCTTGAACAGTTATGTCACTTGCACTTGTGTCCTTTAGTGAGTTTTCGTTAAATAAGATTACTTCATGAAGAAGCTCGTATAAACATTACCAAAAACAATATCCACGACCTTGATCGATACTTCAAGTCGCACACGTCACCAGAAACTCCACAATATACACGGTCGCGGTAATTTTTGCCAATTTTAATGTTTTGTTCAGGGTTCTGACGAGTCGTCACAGGAGATGACGAAGCCTCGTGCATCAAGAGCATCAAACGATACCGGCGGCGTGGATGTTGACAAAGCTTTGTACATTTCCACGCCAGTATGGTCCATGTTCACGGTGCACGAGGCTTCGCATCCTTTCGCAATGGCTCGTCAGAACGAGTTGAGATCTTTCTTGGACTACACTAAGCATGCCATGACCAGTGCCCAGTCCTCCATTGCCGAACAATCATGATGTCTCGATGATGGTGACAAGGCCAGTCGTCGCCTCCAAGCGATGGCCTAGCTGGAGGTTGCTGGAGGTTTAGAGGAGGAAAGGGGGAGAGGAATAAAGGAGGGAGGGCGGGGAGACGAGGGGAAGGAAGGGGGGAGAAGGAGGAGGAAGGGTGGGGAGCTGAAGGGAAGGAAAGGGAAAGAAGCAAGTGATAGGGAGAGGAAGGAAAGGAGGAGAGGGGGGAGGGGGAGGGGGGGTGGGAAAGAAGGGAGGGTGGGGAGCTGAAGGGAAGGGTGAGGGAAAGAAGCAATTGATAGGGAGAGGAAGGAAAGGAGGGGAGGGGCGTGGGGAAGAAGGAGAAGGGAGGGTGAGAAGCGAAAGGGAAGGGAAAGGGAATGAAGCAAGTGATAGGGAGAGGAAAGAAAGGAGGAGAGAGGGTGGGGAGGGGAGGGGAGGCACGTGTATGTGGGAGGGATTTTGAACACCATTTTTATCGAAAAGTCGCGAGATGTAAAGGAAAGCCGATAGACCTAAACAGCGTGTTCACCTCAAAAAACGCTGTGGCGGCATCTGACCACGAACGTTCATGCATGTGCATTTTGCCTCCACACTCCCTGATGATCGCCATCACTCGCGGGTGTGGGATTGCTGACTTGATCGCCAATGCCCTGTTGTACAATTCCTGCCGTGGCGAGAGAGTAATGCGTTTTCCCGAATATAGACACCGTACTGTCTGAAGAACCGACGACTCATGCTCGGGATGTTGCAGCTAAGTCAGGGACGACTGGCAGACGAGGAAGCCTGCAAATGATGCCTTGGTTCCTGAACTGACTGAACCAGGTGCTGACATATTTTCAGCATATTGTAGTCACCAATCGTAACCCTTTGTACCTGCACCTCTCTACAGCACAGGATTACATGACTCAACTCAAGCGAGGCAAGCCTGGCTCACAACTGCATTCAAACAGAAAGCATGCATTCGATTCAAAAGTTAGCATACAAGTAACGACAATTTCGAACGAAACCTGCCATCGTCGTTTCAAGTGTATCCAATCAAAATCAATACCAATCAAACCTTGATAATGATCCTGATAATGATCCTGATGGTAGGCAGCCGCCTCATCCTGCCAACAGAAACATGGCGGCCATCGTCGATCGGGCCTCTCAGGGTGGTGGTCACAGCTGACCTTCAGCTTCTTGGTGTCCTGCTGCTCGGTGTAGATCTGGATCTCAAGGGCGTAGATCTCCAGCAGCTGTGTGCCCTTCTTCAGATCGTCACTGCCGTCCACCTGACATGACCTGCCCGACACCGCAGCACACAACTCCTTCGCCACAAACGTCACAACCAGACAGCAGGGCGCTTCACTCATTGAACAACCGATAGGCTTTCTAAGATCCCACCGATCCTGCCCGTTCGTTAGCTACGAGTTTCACCTGTTGGAAGGGAACCGAGGCAGATGCCTGCCGGCTGTCTCGGCACATGAAGAGGTCGAACAATGCCTCGAGCACACACTGGATTCATCAGGATCAAAGCGAGGCGTTAATGATATCGACAGGCAGAGGGAGGGGCCCCCAGGGTGGGTAGACAGCTGTCAGTGAGGAGAGCGCAGGGCGGCCCACTTGTGCAGCTCTTTCAGCGATCGGATGGCGCGGCCGTAGTCATGGTTGCGGAACCACAGGCCACACAGCTTCAGGGTGGCTTTAAACCAGAGGCGCTCCTTCGCAGAGCTGCTCTCTCCTAGGGAGTCCAGCGTGATACCATAGAACCCCTGGACAGGCACAGCCTCTGGTAGCAGACCAACGTATGCCACATCAATCTCAGCTTGATGCCATGATCGTCAGCTTCTGGTGGCAGACCAACGTGCACCAGATCAGCCCCAAGTTACTGATTTGTAGTTGATGATGCCAGCTCAGCCCGCCAGCAACTTCTGGTCCACTTTGCCCTACAAAATTCTACTGAAGACGAGAAGTCACTGACAAAGCGACGTCCAGGATTATCCATCGACCAAAAAAACTTTACGCCTGCAAGGAATCTTGTTGTACTGCCCTGGAGGCGGCAATGCATTGCGAGGTGAATAAGGCACAATTGCAAGCCGATAATCAGGTGAGAGGACAGGAATGATTTGCACTACACACGATGGAAGTCGACATGCCTGCAGGAGCTCCGAATCTGCTGAATTGGAGACGGTGTCCAGCAAACTGTTGATCTTCTGTTCGCTCTGATTACGTGTCACTGCGGTTTGCCCATATGTAAGCATTTCCCTGCGAGTAAGAGCATCAGCTTCACAGCGCCTGTGTTCACGCAAGGCGTTCTGCCGGAAAGTTCGGGGAAATCCCATACCTAATGATCGCGTCTCGACGAAACCGAGCTGTCACTGATGCTCCCCCCTACACACACACACACAC
>JAULKR010054885.1:0-11578 GCA_032356305.1 Prasiola linearis | reverse complement strand
CCCTCTTACAAGCGAATGAAACGCCAAAATACGCAGCCGAAGGGTAATGCCAGTTAAATCTTCTGTCACAAGGCCATCCAAATTCAAGAGGGGTTGTAAATCATAACGCATGCCGTTGCATCGGTGAAGGTGAGATGCAACGAAGTGCACTACCCATCCTTATGTGCCATAGTGGTGTGAGGCACAAGAATTACATGCGCAGCTTATTGGTACACCTGCACGATGACAATCACCAGTCCATCCTGATCTCACCTAAGGGAGTCGAGAAACTCCGTCATGCCTTCCACTTCCTGCACAGAGAAAATTTAGTACTTTTAAGTATTGACAATGCAAGCCATACCACGACTGCTCCTATGACATGCCTTTGCCAAGCCCAAATCCGGCAATGAGCAAGCTGATGTGCTGCACCACGAATATACTTGGCCTTTCATACAGGACTGCGTTATGATCAAGCGTCAAAAGTCAAAAGAGAAAAAAAGGGAAAAAGCAACTTGTATGTGTCTAACCCAACTGTGGGGCAGGTAGACTGCTGGTACACCTAATCAGCAGTCTCTAAGCAAGTAAGTATACGACTGCTTTCATCGATAACACATCGGCAGCCAATTGCGCAAATTGCACATGCATAGAAGGCGGTCGTGGTCACGCTGTACAGGCGAAGAAAACAACGCTGCACGGTGCAAACTGCAGAAGACAAGCGAGACAAGTGCACCTGAGCTGAAGCCTCTGACTGATGCAAGTGAGCGGGATAACCACAGACGTGAAGCAGCCAAGCCTTGAAAACATGATATCGGTTTAAAGCTTTGTCTGTTTCTGTAGTTCTGATGCTGCTGCAGCGGTCGTGATACGAGGACGGGAATTGGTTGGGCCGCATATTGGCCGAATCGAGGACGAGGGGCTAGCAGTGACTTGAAAGAGATCTTGTCCAGGACGGCCTGTGTATACACTCTGCATAGACCTTGTGCTTGTGTAATCGGCTGCAATTTTCCACGAAGCTATGAAGACTGGCCATCTCGGTAACATAAGGGCTTTCATGAAATGGCTGGCTTTCGTCTGACAGTCTGCCTCTCGTCTGACAGTCTGCCTCTCGTCTGACAGTCCCTTTAGGACTGTCCAGAGTGGCATAGACGCCAGTAGGACTCGAAGAGGCGGTCAGGTGATGCATGTCGGAAAGCCATACATGATGGTCGAGGCTCTGTAGGAGACCAGATAGTTCCTCTTCGCGACAAATCCTATTGCCTGGGATCTTCTTTATTAACATCACCACGATCGCTTCGGGGCTTTCGATGGCCCACTAGGACTGCTGCGTATTGCTGCACAGGTTTGACTGCTCTCGAATGCACAGCATGCGACTGTCAATCCACTCCTCCTAAAGATCGTTTGAGCTGACCATTTTGAGGTTGAGCTTCCTAATATGCTCATAAAATTTGCCTTTGAGACTTACAAGAGCCGCTAGTAATGATCTCAGCTGCACTGGGATCAGAACACCGACGACCTCAATGTGACCAAATCACAATGCCAGTAGTCATTGACTGTGCATGTGATGCACTGCTCTTGCAGCAGGTGCAAACTAGAAGGCGTATTGGGGCTTTGTTTCACTGAATCTCGCGCTACGCCTGACTCTTCAAGATCAAGGACCGTGAGATGCAGGTGGCATAAGGCGATCAGCGGTATGATCACTCCTACCACTCAAAGCAGCAGTCGCGAACCGACCAAATAATTGCAAATGTCGATTTCTATACGACTTCAGCTTCTTTGAACTTTCCATGGTAAGTCTCAACAGACCGAGCTAAGGAATAGATGTGAAATCCATTTGCTTCTCAGTCTGACTCGCATTCGCCTTATGACGAAGTAGGTGGCCGATGCGATTTGAAGGGTGCGATCTGTATGCATATCAGGAAATCCTCACCTCCTGACCCGATGATGTCTTCTTCTTACGCCACCTTGCTACGACCAAATCACGTGGTTGACGACTGTCAAAATGAAGATTCAAAGATCCTTGCGAAAGCAGGGCGCTCACTAAACGGTCAACGTTCATAAGTGCATTTCTCGGCAAATTGTAGCTGCGATACCTGTTGCACAGCATTATATTGGCAACCTAATGCCATCCTGTTTGAAAGGAGCCAGTGGTTGACAGCTGTCATTATTATTGCCAATTGCATTTGCATTCAAACTCAAAGCTCGCATACACTGCGTTAGGTGCATTAAAGTTCATTTTGATGGTATTATTGTACAACACGCCCAATGCATAGTATGCCGATTCCAAACAATTACAATACTTAGACATGTGAGTTGAGTGCCGAAAGCCATGCGCATGCAACCCATCAATGGTCGATCCGCAATTCGCGAAGTATCCCTGAATTATTTTAGAGCAGGTACAAGTGCTTAATATTAGATTTCTGACTATAAGTGTTGTCTATATGTGCACGTAGGGGTATAAGCTGTAAGTTTCAGCCAGTCACTACAGATACGTACGTCATTACGTAAGTCCTGTATACAGCTGTACCTGCAGATTGGGATGAAACCTCTTTCCAGTTACCTAGACGGACATGCACACCTATCGATATCGGTATCATTAACGCATGGATGCGATATCGCACGTGGAACGCTAGACCCAAGCAGGTGGTGCTGTAAACCAAATTGTTCTTTCGAACTGGGGAAAACTTCGACATTTAGGCTAACTACTAGATCCGCACATAGCATGGAACTATTAGTGATATGGAGCAGTCATTTGATCATCAGCTTCATGAAGCTAATTGATAACACATCAGTAGATATCATGTTCCGAAATGAAGCTTTGAAGGATTTAAAAAAGTGATGGAGAGATTAAGAATTGAAATCATCTCGGTCATAAATTTATAAAATTAACTGAATAACGTTGACAGGACCTGTGAAAGACAACATGAAGTCGTAGGCCGTCTCGTATACTCGAGTTTATTAAGTTACATGTAAGTGAAACCTCCAAGCTTGCCAAGTGTATATTAAACTTAAGTCGAAGGACAATCTTCCACTTTCGAATTGCAGACTGGCTATACGCGCGTGTCTTTGTGAATATGAGTAGTCCTTTGCATGTGTTGAAGGTTTACAACCTGTAGCGTCCAACACCATTGTGTCCAACATTATTTACGTTGGACCTCCATGCGCTGCGGTGGGCGCTCACTGGTCAGCGAAACAGGCAATTCAGCACACCGCAAATGTACCTCGAATCAGGGGTCGTCAAAATCGAGGCCCGGGCAGCTGCGATGCGCACGCGTGCTTGGGTCACCCGCATTTCAACACAGACGCTGGTGCCGCCTGCAAGTCCCTTTCAAAACACAACTGCTTCCTCTCGGCTGTGCGGACCCGGGGTAGCAGCAAGTCCTACTTCACCTCCTTGCCGGGGGGTCGGCAGCTCGGGTCAGCGATTGATCACATATATGTATATACTGATAGGGCTCAGCGGCTGGTAAAGCACCGCACGTCTCGCGGTGTCCGGCGCGCCGTCGACGGCCCCTGAAAATCCGTGGGAGCAGTCCCGATCTTGCCGGGTCGTACTCATAACCGCATCAGGTCTCCAAGGTGAACAGCCTGTAGTCGATAGAACAATGTAGATAAGGGAAGTCGGCAAAATGGATCCGTAACTTCGGGAAAAGGATTGGCTCTAAGGGTTGTTATGACACAAATTGACATCTTGACCTCTGACGCAATGATGAAACCCGCCATCAGCTCATGACAGCAGAAAGCCTTACCATCGGTTCATCTTAGCAGAGTACATTTGTAGCATGTCGTAGCAGTTAGAAGGTGGTGTTTCTTTCATCTTTAGCAGCAGTGGCCAGGAAACGACACTAGTGAGTACTCAGGTGGCAGCTGTCGGGGCAACAACAGTGACTTGAGGAGAAAATTGCGATATCATGCAGCTGGCAGGTCTTTGCTACCAGTCGACCTATGAGCCGAACGGGTGCTTGAAACCAGTGGATTGTCCTTTCGAAGCTCTAGGTGTGAATGATTAGGGTTGCTGTCGATAGCTTGCTGCTGTCAGCGATTGGTTGAGGTTAAAGACCCAAGTCGTACAGCACCAGCAGAAGCTATACCAGCTGCTGTCGAATGTACCATGGCCTCTAGCTAAGGATGTGTTGCTCGGTGAGTTTCACCGTCAGCAGACGCCGCTGACGCTGCCAGAGCAGCTCAGTCTTACATGCTCCTCTCTGTACGCATCCCCACTTCGAAGATACCCGCAACCTCTAGACGTCCAAAGTTTAAAGAGCAAGTGCTTTACTAAAGTCATCTCCTTCAATTTTTCTATGCCCATCGATCTTGTGTACTGAACGTTGATATTTTCAGGTGTTGAAATCTGTGAACGTTTGGAGGGTCCCTTCGGCTTGAAACTTACCCCATATTATGCGTCTTCACGCCTCTGCCCAGGTGTCAAAAACAGCCATGTGCACCGATGCTATGGTCAACACGCACAAAGCTTCAACAATCGCTGCACCAATTCTATGAGTCCTTCGAAAGCACCAACGGTATGAGCACTAAAGGCCCTCCAGTGGAATGCGAGGTTTAGCCTTATTGTCCTCAACGAATGCAACCGCCTCTCCAGCAATGTGAGAGGCAGCCTATTGAGCCAACAAGTGATATCCCAGCGAGCTGCCAATTTACGTGCAAAAACTTGCATAATCAGCCTGCAAAGAAGCGATGTCAAGCTGTAGGTCTCTGTGGTGTAATGATGGTGCCAATTGATTCTGCCAAGGAAGGTGATGGCAATTCTGTCGGCTTCATGAGATGCGAACCTGGGCTCTGGGTTTAGGATTGAGTTTAGGAACTACACCCTGTAGCCAGCTGCTCTCATGGCCCTAAACATGAGGGCGTGCATGTGGGAGTGTGTGAGAAGAAACACGCCCTCGTTGATACAGAGGGAGTGTACTCTACGGATGCATATGTCGTCATGATAGTCATTGCATCCATGCTCGCTGCTATAGCATGTATTTGTGCGGGCGGGGGGGGGGGGGGGGGGGGGGGGGGAATCGTTGTATATATTTACAATTGTATATATTTACAAGTGTAATTACACGTCAGTCGACATAACTACTTGAAATCTGTTGAGAGTTTAGCATAATCCCCGCTGAGCACGTGCCAGTGGGCAACTTGGGCCATATTGAGTTTGATTGTATCGTTATGACCCGTGAATCAGGAAGTGTTGAGCACATGTCAGTGGCCAGTATGCGGGTTCGCACATTGATATGACACTGCATGAAGTCGTATGAGATTGCATCTCGTTCCAGAGCACCACGGAGCAGGTAAGGTCAGGTCTGCTCTAAGGCTCAATGGAAGACACCTCGACGAATGATCATCGCTTGGCAAGCCTGGTACGGCTCGTAAATTGTAATCAAACTCTTTTTGCATATGACAGTGCTCTTTCTCCTTGTAGTTGCTCCGAGCATGGAGTCCACCGTACCACAGACGCAGAGGCTGTCTTTTGTGTTGGTTGAAAAGGATATAAAAGACGACCAACATAAATTCTTAAAGGCTGTCGGAAACCTGTATGCCCTTAGTGCCCCACTTTTACTTTCACCCTGTCCCAGGTATACTACTGTGCCATGTGATGCTAAGCTACCGGTATACCAAAGCTGATGTCTCCTTCAAGATGGCTCATTCTTTCACACATTTGCCGAATGTCACTTCCAGTATTTGCACCATAAATTTACATGAGGTTGTTACTATTGTTACTTCCTGCATTGATGAACTGTGTGCAGCACATGTTATCGCATGAACGTGACAGCAGCTGCGCAAGTCATTTCATGCGAACATACACCGACCGTAGCTTTTTCGCTAGAAACTTAAGAGTCCTTAGCCAAGATCACTGGCATGGTTTAGGATAGCCCACTGAGTGCAGCCTGGGGCTCTTTCGTTGTCACTCATGAGTCATGAGGTGCCAACGAGGTACGTTCATGCTTGAAAGCTGATTAGCTAAGGGAAAGGGTCCATGGACCACGTCCTACGTTGCCAGTGAGCCTATTGGCCTGAGGTCTTTATCAATTTTAGTATTGCCAGCTTTGTTTTTGCCGACGTCCTATGAGCTGACCACGTGGCCAGGATATTACCCGTAATCAGCCCGACATCTGAGCTGCATGATTGCACTTGTAAGGCTGGCACCTCCTGAGTTTTGCTTTTAGACAGTGCCCTTGCAGTTCAATTTGCATGATGGCGTACAGCCACCCAAAAGTTTTGCAAATGATTTGCCTCGCTCCTGCCGTTGCAGCATCGAAACACCGTTGTTAACGTTAACCACCAAGAGTTCTTCCAGCCCGTTCTTACACACATGTGACATTGAGCTCTGTAATTGTTCAAGAGCATCGCGTGCAATGCTAATGCTCACGATTCCTGTTCGTGGCGTGAAGATATCTCCGGAAAAGGCTTTCTACCTTCGCAAAAGGGTATATAGGCTGCCGGAGTTATCTGGCTCGATTGTTGCGATGCTGCCCACTCGGCGTTTGCCAAGGTGTGGTACCTTACTAAACGATCCAGCTTGAATCAAATCGCTTTGATCAAGCCTTGAGCTTAAGGTGAGGCAGTTGGGCAACTGAGCACATACCTTGCAACGTACTACCAAATATGAATGCAAGGTGATGTTACCATGCTATTGTGAAGCCTAGAGGCTGAGACAATGATAGCAAAATTTTTAAGAGTTGCTTAAAAGGTAAAAGAGAAAGTATGTGGTCATTTCGCGTATACGCACTTACGCATACAGTATACGTACAGCTGTCAAATTTGCGATTTGCAGCTGTTAAGACAAAGTCTTTGTCGTCACAGCGGCTGTTCCCATTAGGCTAGCTTGCAGACTGGCCAGCTGGTCACTGACCGTATGGCATTTTCAGAATTAAGTTCCATTTGAACATACATATGTTTGTACATACATGAGCTCGAGTGACGCTTCTAAGACCTGAGCTCATGAGTACATGTACCGCTTGAGTACAAATTGTGCACAGTTGCAAAATACAGTTTGCGAGTAAAATCACTGGCAGGCATATGCCATATCGCTTATCAGTGTATCGTTGTTTGCTCTTCGACTTGGATGTTACCGTTTAATTATGGGGTCCAGTTTCATAGCATTCGTTTATAAGGTTCGATTAGTAATGGATGTGCTTCAGATAGTGCATTGTAGTGCCTTATCTCATCAACTACTGTCAATAGTCTATTGACGAACGCAATACGGTAGGAGCGCAATTCAGATTTGCTGCAAACATTTCAGGCCATTTCACCCAAAGATTACCTTCTTGTCACGACTTTCAGCCATGCCGAAGGCTAAGTCCGCTGAGGAGGGCAAAGCATCTGCACAGGCATCCTGCAAGCGCTCCGTGGTCGAAAAGCTTCGAGAATTACTTGGCGTTTGCAGCGAGAATAGTTGCAAAGTCTTGGACCGTTTAGCCCCGCTAAGTGATTGTACAGTTCGAACGGCAGATGGTGTGGAATTCCCACTTCACAAGGTGTCTCTGATGGAGCACTCCGACATTTTTGGGTGCGGTCTTGCACAGCGCAGGATTGCACTTGGGTCACATTGTGTGAAAAACAGTCGGTGATGACGATGACATATCTCTTTATAACCTGAAAGGGTAGAGGTGAGCTGGTGCTATTCAGGTCAATGATCCAGAGTATCGACGACAGCAATTTGTTGACAGTGAGTGAGGATGGTAAGTCATTTGGCTTGCTTGTGGATGCAATTTTTGCTGGTGGACTGCGACAGCCGCCAATCACAATGGAGACCGTAGCGAGTATCCTGGAGCCTGCCCATAAATATGACATCAGCAGCGTGACTGCATGCTGCGATGCATTTCTTAGTGAACAACAGCTCCAAGGCGGCGTCATTGGCGCCAGTGGCGCTACTGGGACACACATCAGCAACGTATATCACCTGGCTGCAAGATATGTCCTTCCAAAGACTCTGCGGTGCTGTCGGCAATTTGCTGAAGCAAACTTCTCGACGCTGTTTGGGTACGACTTTTATTTCGAGTCATTAGCTTCGTACTACCTTTTTACCCATCTGCAGAGTCCTATACATCGTAATCTTAGCGCACAGATCGTTTCTCGTGGTGTATGTATCTGTATGTGGTTCTGGTATGTGACCACACATTTACCAAGATATGAGAGCATGATTGTAATGGCCACATGGTCGTGCATGCAATCCAATTTGTTCAAACGGCTGAAGCGATCATTTAGCATGTGCAAGTCGGGCTTGGATCAGATTGAGAAAGTAGGAGCAGGCGAGACATTACAGGCTTACACTTCGTGCAGTCTTTTAAGCTATGGCGTCATTCACTGCAAGTTGCAGCTGGGATGCTGGCATTCGCCATTCAATGCAAGTTTGTGCATTTGAGGCATGAAAGCTGTTGCATTGTGTGGTCAGCCACTCAGTTATCAATTATTACCCTTGTACGCACTCGTCGCAATCAAGAGACCTCTTAGTGCTGACCTGTTAAACTTATGATGCATTGCGCAGTGGCTTCACTCGACAGGAGTACGGCTCATGCTGGTTGGATAAGCTTCCTTTCGAGGAGCAAACATGTATCCTGCGACGACATCTCCACTACATTGAGAACAGAACGTATGACACATACGTCCCGCGTGATGAGTGACGTAGATCTACCATCTAGATCCATATGGAGCATTCTTGCCTTGGTATCTATGTTAACCAATGGTAGCAGCCTGGAATGTTCTATATGTTTGTCTGTTTTACTTAGATAAATTACCATTCTTAAGTGACTGCCAGGCTCATTGTTGTGAAAGTATCACCTCGTCGAGCCGTGAACTTGGTGAGACCTCGCGTTTGGTGGTCGATGACTTCAAGTTCTAAACATTAGAATCAAGAACTTTTGGGGGATCTGTATTCCTTTAGTTGACCTCATTCAATTTGCCATGTTCCTTAATTGTGAACACAACATACTACGTAGTACACATACGACTCATGGAGGTACGGATATGATAGGTAGTATCCGGATAGGCCGACCTGACTCAGGATTCGGCATCACTGGCAGTCAGCAGAACCTGTGCTGCTCTTGCAAGGAATGAACGCACAACGTTGTTAACAATACAAGGACCACTGATTGATTATGGCATATCCGGCCACCAAGCCAAGTAGAGTGAAGGTGCATTCAACTTTGATGTCCATGCATGTCCATCATATGATATGGTAATAGATCGACGGCCTGGTACCATGGCATACCATCAGCATGGAGAGTACGTTTTTAAAAATAGTGGATTTAATAGTGGTTTTTCATAGTGGTTCTGCAAATATGACTTGTACCACAACCATATTATGGCAAACTATCTGTAGTAGAATCTTTTAAGTAGAATCTTTTAAGTTGAAGTTATGCAACAAATGTAGCGGCAACAAACGTAGTGGCGAGTGCACTGCAAAGGCACTGTTCGAAAGCAAATTTAGTTACAATGTATCCAAGTAAAAAAGCCTTGTTCAAAGACGATTTTCATATATAAGTAAAGATGAAGAAGTGCTGTGCAGTAAACAATAAGCTTAGGAGGTGCCAGCCTTACAAGTGCAATCATGTAGCTCAGATGTTTGGGCTGTTCACGATTGATCTCCTGGCCACAGGGTCAGCTGCCAGCTCAAAGGACGTTGGCATGAATAAAGCCACCACCACGTCAATTGATAGACCTCAGACATATAGGCTAGCTGCCAATTAGCTTTTAAGTTTAACTCCATCAATGTTGGTCGTGGTCCATGCAGCCTTCCCCTTAGCTAATTAGCTCTTTGACATGAACGTACCTCGTCGGCACCTCATAAATAACCAATGACAATCAACGAGAGGGCTCCAGGCTGCTTTACAGTGCACTATCCTAAACCCTGATTTTGGCTAGGGACTCAGGAACTCCCAGCCAAAAACCAATCGGTGTATGTCAGCAAGAAAACACCTGCTGTCACATTCATGCAATACCATGTGCTCTGCACATTTGGTCAATAGCAGAAGTAATAATCTGATGTAGCTTATTGCTTTAAAGATAGAAAGTGACATTCGGCAAATGTGTGAATAAATGAGCCATGTTGAATAAGACACTAATTTTGGTGGCTGGGCATGCTGGGCTGTTCAAAAGCTTCAGTGATGCACGAACGACATGCAGCTCTGCTGAATGTAGCAAGCGCAAGTTGCCTTTTTAATCCGCTCATGCGGCTTCGAGTAGAAAGCTTCGTGTCTGTGGTACGATGGAGCAACTACAAGGTGAAAGATAACAGCAATGGTCATGAATGACCAGCTGATTGATTGCAAATCCGCAATCTACCCATATGTGCCGCTCCATGCTTGTTAAGCAACGGCCATTCGTCGAGGTGTGTTCCATGGAGCCTTGGAGCAGACCTGACCTGCCCGCTTGTGGTACTCTGGGGAGAGATATTTTAACGCAACCTCATCCGGCTTCGTAACCGTATAAGAGCATATTGGCCACTGACCATTGCTCACGACTTCAGAATTACAAGTCAGCAGACAGATCAGGGTCTCAACAAATGGCGGTTCTTTTGTCGACTGGCAAGTATTTCATTGAACGAAGGAAAGCTCTGCTACTCAAACACAGGCTTTAGCAGCAAGGCATCCACGTGAGAACATCATGACAACATATGCATTCACAGGGTTAAGCCCTGCGAATCAACCAAGGCGTGTACCCTCTCACCCTCTCACGCCCTCATCCTTGGGGCCTTGAGCAGCTGGTTCGCAGGATTTAATTCCTAGAACCCTGAAAACAGGCTCGCACCTCATGAGTCTGACAATATTCCCTTCAACCGCCTTGGTGTGGCCAACGTGGCAAGATCATCACACCACGATAACCTACAGCTTGACATCGCTGTCTTGCACGCTGACTATGCAGCTGTGGACGAGAATTGGCAGCTGCGCTGAGCTTTGACCTAGCAGCCCAAAATTAGATTATATAACCTACACACCTGCTACCTACACTGTAAGAGAGGCGATTGCAGCCATGAAGGATGGCAAAGCTTGCATTGCACCGGAGGGCCTCTGGTGTTCGTACCTGTGGTACTTCTGCAGCACTCGTTGCATCGGTGCAGCGGTTGCTATAGCTGTGTGCGTAGTCACACTCTGCTTTAAAGGCAAATTTGCCACTCTTTGGTGCATGTGGCTCTTGTTGACACCTACACAGAGGTGTGAAATCTTTACACATTGCAAAATCTACGGAGTAAATAAGTAAATCCAGTGGACAACTTCAGAATGAAGAGGGCTTGATGTGCGGATATACACTCAGATTCCAATACCTCAAAACGTCTGTAATTTAGTATACAATAAGTGTAGTAATTCTGCAGAAGGGAAGAGAAGTTGCTGAACCACGTGGTATGTAGTGCGAAGCACTACGAGTGTATTGTTTTTGGCTCATTGTAGTAGCATTGCACATCTAGTATCAGCACCTGCCACGTGGCTGCAGCCCTATAGGCTGCATTTCGGACACAATTTGTTTGCACTAGCTGTAAATGTAATAGTGATCGCCAAGATCACTACATTGGTGGAGAATAAGGTAATCGAACCGCACTTCTCGCAGTGCATGCATCATCACATCGATATCGTTGTGGTGACGCTTTCACCCGCAAACCTGC